>JAFVLL020008358.1:196637-209499 GCA_021397915.2 Tor tambroides
GGGCCTCTTCAAGGATACTGATCCTAATTCAACATGACACTTAGTCAAAACTCTGCTTACCCAAGGAATCTCAGAACATAAAAGCGCTGTTTGATACAAAGTTTCGCAAATCAAAACAATTTGCCCTGGCACACACTTACAGCACAGACTGGCCCCACTGAAGTGGGAATTACATGAGACAGAAAGGGCATTATGTAAATACAAAAACCACTTGATCTATTGTTGACCTTAATGTGGCTTAGTAAACGGGATTTCACTGTAAAAGGAACCAATAAAAAGATTTGTTATCCTTCCATGCACAATAGGATCTCTCAGCAGTATTCTGGACATGTCTAGCTAAAACACAGAAATCCTTGCCTAATATTACATAATTTAGTTTTCAAATGTTGTTTGTGTTACAAGTTCCTATTAAATGTCAGGCTCAAGTTTCAGTTTCCTAAGAAGCGAAAAAGCCTTTATGATAAATGGATAGTTTAGAGTTACAAAAACAATTCAAAATCCAATGTAGGCCTACTTCACAAAATTAAACTTCAAAAAAAAAAAAAAGAAAAAAAAAAAGAAAATCATGGAATGCATGGGAACGCAAGAACTACCAAAAATGTATACACACTGATTGCAAATATAAGTCACTTTGAATTAAAGAAAGAGTAAAAATGTAACTGTATCGCAGGTTGCATCTTCATAATTGCATTTCAGGTTGCTAGAAAGATTTTTACAAGATTTTATATAATAAAATAATTGTGTATTTAATATTATTTGTATTATTCATCTAAAAAAAATAATATATAATATTACATACTGTAATTTCTCTTTTAGGCACAATATTAAAAAAATAATAATAATTTGATCACAGCAAAATGCTATGTGAATACAGTCACAAACACAGCTGCAGTTTTCTCACACCACAGGTCATAGCAGCGGTGAAACTGGTTTCTATTAACAAGACATCCATAAATACCACTTCATACAGTCCGAATCGGTCCTGGCAGATGGAGTCATCCAGATGCTGGGGTCATCCAAAACAATCTGTCATTCACATGGGAACACGAATTGAATAAATGTGGGGATGTGTCTGCATAGAATTTACAGGAAAAAAACGGGAAAAAAAGCTTTTGCAATGCCGCCGAATTAATATATTAACAAACTGAATGATTGGGACCATATGGCTGCATTATTCAGGCGTTATTTATGGAAAAATAATGACAGGGAAACAAAAACAATCTGTACTAGAAGCCTACCTCTTCCACAAGCATCCATCTCACCCGTGTTAAAATCTGGTTATGGCCTTTGATGACTCTGATAAAATGTGTTCAGAGAGAATCATAGAAAATCTTATTGGATATCATACATCAAGAACAGCTGTCTTACAGACAGTGATTAATGACTGAGAAGGATAAGACGGAGTCTTTTTCTTTAAATATATATATATATATATATATATATATATAAAAATTGTAACACAAGCTTGAAGCTTATGGAGTTCATTGATCCGTTACTGTAGGTCAAAAGTGAGACAGCTCACAGTCTATAATATAATGCAGAGGTTTCCAACCTCTTATGTCAGCAAACCACTATGACCCAACTTATTTACTTGGATAAACAAAATAAAAAGGTTGGTAAAATTTATCTTTGATGTAAAAAAGTTTAAAAATAAATATGGTCTCACTTCATTTAATTGTTTGGCTAGCATTTGGCTAGTATATATATAAATATAACTGATGCAAACTACTCTAGTTAGCATGAATGCTGTTCCTCGAATAAGACAGGTGCTGGTCACCAGAATATGTTGTACTTTGGATCCACAGAACCAGGTTTCTTAATAAGCTTAACCAGATAAACCTTGGTCAATCAGTTTCATCAGAAAAGCCAAATTATTTGACCAGAATTTGGCAGTCAGACCAGTACTAAACCAGCAATGATCTGCATAGCATTGCTTGGACCACAATGAAAATCTATGCTTGTTTACTGTATGCGTGCCTTTTAGTCTGGTCCCAAATGCTTCATGAAGCATAAAACACATGCACTGACAAATCGCTTAGATTGTGCAGGTTGAGGGACTGTGATGATAACCTCAGAGTCACCTGAGTTACCCAAACCACACCAGAGTTAAATGTCAGGCGCAGCATGAAAAAGCTGATCTTTGCAGAAACAAACAGACTCAGCTGTTCAGCTGTAAGTCCTGCAGAGCTCAGATCCTTCACCTACTAAACTCTCATAACATAAACCACTCCAACTCCCCTTTATAGTAATTTTAAGATAACCAACAAAATGTGTTTGCATCAGTGCAGTAAGCGTTGAGGTTATCTGAATGTTTGTTTACAGGAGTTGATCATAAAGTGCCCTTTCTAACGGACTTCTAAGCCTCGGTGAGTTTTATATAAACGGTGGTTTTATATGCACGGACAGCTCCCACACATCATCAAGCCTGCCTGGCGTCCAGCAATCCATATGCAATAAAAAGGGATAAATATGAGGGCCAGGCCAGAAAAGGGTTGATGGACGATTATTGCATTTTCCTCACCAAACATGCAGCGGAAGTGATTAATGTGCAAGCCAGCAGATCCGAGGGACAAGAACAGATTCAACAGTCTGCATCCAAGATGCTCCTGAGGGCATAAATCATAATCATTATGTTTTTTTGTTCTCAAAGATTTACAGCTGACTGGTTCTTAATGCTACACGCAGAGAGGAAGACAGAAGGGGTGGTTTTGGCTATGCTGCTGCAGGTATTGATTGCAAGACTGCCATTGTTAAGCTACAAATCACACAAAGTAACCAGGCCCGGATTGAACCTGCAGACTTTCTTAGCTTATACCAGGGGAAAATGTGGTAAATGGATTTAAATATGGATTTAAACAGGGCTGAGGGTACTACACTCTTACCAGCAGCTGAAAGCATAATCAAATTTGCCAAAATATTTAATTAATGAACACACAAGGGAGGATGTGTAGATTTGAGAATAATATAGCACAGATTTAGCAGAAATCTGCCAAATTTTCTACAGTCTGAGAGTTCACAGTTCACATGCACAATCTTACACCAATTATGATTAATAATCTGACAGTGTGTAAGGTCATAGAAACACATTATACAGTGTTGTTTTGATCGGGTGAAGGTCAGAATCTGTTTAAGGATTGTACACCTGGATTTCTGCCCAGTTCTCCAAATTCGCTTTGCATAAAACTCCTTTAGAAGCATTCTGACATTTTTTCAATGCATGAATGTTTGTTTACATTTTAATATGAGAAGAAAAAAAAATTCACATCTCATGTCAACATGTTTTCTTTAATTACTAGGTTTTGAAAATAAGCAGATTTGGATAGTCATCACTGTTGTGCATGTAAACATAGTCAATGTAAGATTTGTTGTAAATGAGTACCACCAGTTTTCATATTACTAGCATATTGGCTGTTTATTAGTACTTATAAACTACATATTAATGCCTTATTCTGACCGTATTCTACATCCCTTAATCCTGTGAAGCCATTCCTAAACTACCTTGCTAACTCTTTATAAACAGCAAATTAGTTTACTGAGGCAAAAGTCAAAATTGGTCCCCAAACTAAAGTGACCAAATGTTTTATTTATTTATTTAATTTAAATATGACTTCAAGATGTCATACAATGCAAAAACACCTCCAAGTAAAAAGTTTAGTTCAGTAATCATTAGTGACACGCATCTCTGCACATAAAAATGCAGATGACTAAAATTATTCAAACAAGGATCACAAAACCACAACACTATGCAAATGAAAAGCTATTAACCCTAATCCACAAACAGCAAGATCATGGGTTTTAACATTGCCCTAATGTTTCTTTTTAATCATTAAGTAAAAAAAAAAAAGCATAATTTCCCTATGTTTATTGAATTCATTGCTTTAAGCTTATCACTAAATACAGATATAATTAAACAATAATAATCCTAAATGCGGTTAGGGAGTAGATTAAGGAATATTTTATGCAGTGTGAGGCAGAAAAATGTATCTGAGAAATAGTTTTGAAAAGAATCAAGGTGAAACTAATCCAATTGCACAAGAGCAACAGTCCTCTCTGGGATCAATATGAGAGAGTGAATATGGATCACCATTGACCGCTGTAGGCCCAGCAGCCTCATGCTTCTGTAGCGTTACCTTTGATAAAGCATATGGGTTCCCAAAGCACATCATGTAAGCACTAGCCCTGTCCTGCGAGAGACACAGTCATCTCGTCTGTATTTTGCATCTCTCCGCTCCAAAGACTGGCCCATCTCTCATCTGAGCTCAGAGAATCTTATCAGAAGATGCAGGCCGGAGCTTATCTGAGCACAGTCCGAATTTGCTTTTGTTTTGTCTTCTGGTCTCCTTCCCCACGCCTGCCGTGTGATTTCCCTGCTGTTGCATCCCCTGTTGTCACTGCATGACTGGAGAGAGCCACAGAAATCTAAATCCTCTTACGCAGACTGCACTCTGATTATAGAAATAGGAAGACAATGAGCGCCCCAAGAAATGCCACGGCACAACAGAGGAGAGGACAGGCGGGGTAAGGGCACTCTGGGGATGAGGCCGTAAATCGAGGGCCGGTTCAAGTCAGGCAAAGATCTGAAAGAGCACCTTTCACAAAGCCAATGAGAGAAACCTGTGTTGGCAATTTCAAACGGTCACTGAAGCGTAACACGTCAGCATTTACAATAGACAGGAAAGGCCAAGCAGAAGCATAAGGGCTGCTGCTATCAGTTCAAACCACTTACCAAGTTCCATTCCATTCACAGTTAGCAAACGTAAACCTTGCACTCCAAGGTTGCGAACACCTCCAACAACTTCTACTTTCTATGTCTGTGGTGACAGAGGGTCCAACAACATGACAGAAAGGTTCAGGCATCAGTGCCTCTGAAATCACGGACCAATTAGGTGGAGGGAGACACACCGGTAAGGGCCTGAAGTTAAAGAACAACACTGTTTTTCTATTTTTTCTTCTCAAGGTCTCCTTAAATGGGACCGGTGGTTAAACAACAGCACTATTACCCACTAGAGATTGGTTTCTGAACATGTTCTACAGACGAGACGAACAATCTCAAGACAATTACAATGGCTGGGTGAGTGGAAGGTAGACAATGGCTCTGTGGCACCACTCCTCTCGGGACAGATTACTGTAATTCCAGCCTAACAGGTTAGGACTTTGCATTAGGTTCTCAGCATTGGACATGCAGGGACACACCATACCTGACATTAGCTCTTAAATTGTGCTGTTTTCAATGTCGACGTGGCCTATAAAAATCCAAGATCCAAATCTGGTAACTATAGATGCTGATTTTATACAACAATAGGTGGAATTTACTAAGGGCCCATTCACACAGAACAAGTTTTTGCTTTAAAAATATGAGATGCAGAGCAGTGAGTATTTTGTTTTGTTTTTTAAAGTTGAATCTAAAAGCCATGTTTTAAGGACAGCGTGTTATTCAAGAGATGCTGCAAAAGTACGCAAGTGCAACAGTCAGACATCATTCTAGCCCATCTGCACATAGAGCAACAATATATCAGCAGCATGTTTGTGTTAATGGTCCCTGAAAAAAATGATGTCCCAACACCTCAGATGACCCAACACCTGAGAAAAGATGATGCCAACACCTGTGAGGACCTCGGATGATGCCAACTTTGAATAAATATACAAAACTGCCAAATTTTCCTTATATTGTAATCATTATGATCACAACATGATTGCCTTAATTGTGTTCATTGTTTCTGCTTGAATACACTTCATTAGCTAACTGCATCATTTATATTATCATAGAACTGTATATTTCTGCTATATGGACATTACTTTGATATCACCAACAAATTACTTTTAATTTGTAATGCAAAAACATGCATCTCCTGTAAAGCTGCTTTGAATGTGATGCCTGCATTTAGTTTTACAATATAAGATTATTGTATTTAATTTTTCATGTTTATTTTATACATAATTCACAAATAATAGATAATACAAATAGAGTTGATAATAATGCTAATTCATTTTAAAATTCACAGCGCAGCACAATTTCTACACATTTTGCCGCTTGATTCATTGGACTGAATGCAGAACAGGTTTTTGCTGAAATACTGAATGTGTTTGGCGAATTTGCCTCAATGCTTATTGAATACGTCTCCAGAAACCTAGTAATTCTCAGCTCAGCATACATGTGTTTGCAGTGAAACGTTGATATCCTTGTAGATAGACTAGGCATGCAGGTGTGATTGTGCAAGCTTAGCTAAGAAAAAAATAAAAACAGAACAAATACCTACACCCCCACAAAAAAAAATCCATCCAAATTACATTCCCAGATATCTAAACTTATCTGAGACTCCTTGTAGTACCAGCATGCTGTTGCTGGTTCCTAGATATGCTGGCAATGATTTTAGAGGGGATTGTCACGTATAACATGCAAGGAAAAAAAATAAGGATTTTCTTTGAAGGAAATAAGTATCAGGTTGCTCTCAATATGGTATTATGTAACGTCACAGAAACAGCTTTGGGTTTCTTAAACTGGTAGCCATATCATGAAATGAATCTTTGATCTCTTGAAATAAAAGGGTTCAATGTAAACATACTCAGAGTTTTAAAACTTTTCCAAGCCAAACAGACCACCTATTGAAAGGAAGCTGCAAAAACTTTTCTTTCCGTACTTCCTCAACTTTCTGAAGTCAGATGAATACATTGACACTTGACCGCCCGCATTTGCACATCAATGATGCCTAATCGGTGGTCGACAACTTGGACCGGCCAGTCGTGGTGAAGTAATATGGAGGAGGTAGAAAAGAAAATGTTATTATTCCAGTTGGCATATAACAAAAAGGTATGGAGGTGTCTGATTATTTCAGTCTGACCTAAACTGTCTGCGAGTTACAATTCAGTAAGAATTGTTTTATGAACCTGCCACAATCTAATCCAGCCTTTGCAAAGAGGTTGCTATTGAAGGTCAGGGCAGCAACAACTATATTGGACCAAACAGCAAACCTGCCACAAATTGTGAAGGCTGTCTCTTATTTCACATGCAAAGAGGGTGTTTGGACAGAATTTAAAGCTACAGCAGCAAAGATGATGCCAACACCCGTAAGGACCTCAGATGATGCCAACTTTAAAAAAATATACTGTTCAAAACTGCCAAATTTTCCTTATATTGTAATCATTATGATTACAACATGATTGCCTTAATTGTGTTCATTGTTTCTGCTTGAATACATGTCATTAGCTAACTGCATTATTTATATTATCGTAGAAATGCATATTTCTGCTATATGGACATTACTTTGATACCACCAAAAAATTACTCTTAATTTGTAATGTAGAAACATGCATCTCCTGTAAAGCTACTTTGAAACAACATGTATCAGGAAAAGCGTTATACAAATAAAACAGCAAAAAGATCCTATTGGTCAGAGGGAAGAATAGTCACGTAAAAATAAATTGACTTTGGAAATGATCAAATAATGTTTGGTATAACCCCATTAAAATTCTTAGATATGCAGCACAACATTCTCATAGTTTCTATATTATGTGCAATTTTAAAACAAAATGCTTTTAAGTATGTCTAATTTTCCTATTAAAATATCAAAATAATAATAATAATAATAATAATAATAATAATAATAACAACAACAACAAATGTGACCCTGGACCACAAAACCAGTCTTAAGTCGCTGGGGTATATTTGTAGCAATAGCCAAAAATACACTGTATGGTCAAAATTATTGATTTTTCTTTTATGACAAAAATCATTAGGATATTAAGTAAAGATCATGTTCCATGAAGATATTTAGTAAATTTCCTACCGTAAATATATCAAAACTCAATTTTTGTTTAGTAATATGCATTGCTAAGAACTTCATTTGAACAACTTTAAAGGCGATTTTCTCAATATTTTGATTTTTTTTGCACCCTCAGATTCCAGATTTTCAAATAGTTGTATCTCGGCCAAATATTGTCCTATCCTAACAAACAATAACATCAGTGGAAAGCTTATTTATTCAGATATATAAATCTCAATTTCTAAAAACTGACCCTTATGACTGGTTTTGTGGTCCAGGGTCACAAATATATATTTACTTACACCACACTGGATAAGACATTAAGACTATCTTGAATTAGTGTATTAATTTGAAGTATATTTTGTTACTGCACTGCCAGATTGTTTCCACTTGTTTAATTTATTCATATTTAAAATAAGTAAAAAAAGATACATTGTCTGAAAATAAGTCTTAATGTAATGTTGCATAAGTAAATGCATCTTTTTACATTGTTTGACTTCATTTTTAATGGAAAACAAGTCAAAAAAATTAATTAAAAACTCATTAGGAGGTAATTCATTGAAGTGTAAAGTCTAATTCTTAAGGTTGTAAGTAAGTCCCATTCAGGAAGAACCCTGGTGGTCATGCTCTACCATGCTAAATCATCTTAAGAGTATCATTTCCATGGTTTAGAATAGTTCAAAGGCATGTGTGAATCTACAGACCTTGTCAGAGATCAGAGATAGAGGCCCCCAATACGCCTCAGGTGACTCCACTGAGCAGCCGCCAGAAGGCGTCAATTAAAAAACGTTCTTCCATCAAAGAACCTAATCTCAAGTTCGGCCAACACTTCCATTGTAGCCGGGATTCCATACCACTGCTTCAACATAAAAGAAGGCATTAAGGTGTGCTGTGGGACTTCCATACCACTGAGAACACATAAAGAGGGATTTCGAGGTGTGCTATTGCTTACAGTGCAAAGCTAATTGTTCAGCAGCTCTTATCGTGAATGCTATGCCACAGTGCCTTTGCTTCAATGAGCTAAAATGACGAAAGGGAATAGAATACCATAACAACAAAAACAAAAAAATGAGAAAAACAAAGACAGTACCTTGGTTATCCGGCTTTACGATTTACTGCTTGTTTGCAAATTGTAGTGTATTCTAACTCAGTGAACAAGGCCGTTTGTAATTGCAGTCTATTTCAAGACTATGAAAAGAAAAAGAATTCTTGTCGCTTTGATGGAAAAGCATAAAATGACAAATCAAAATGCAACCTGAGTTTTTCGGAAGCAATAACCGGAGCTGGCCGCAGGCAATGTCTATATGAGCCATGGCTGCCCTAACATCCAAGTAGGTTTCGTATATTATATAGAGCCCCCCCAGACATCAATTCTTTTTGTTTCCCATGAGGCATTATTCTGCCATTTTTGTCATGTCCCTCAGAGAGTCAAAAAATACGCTGCTCATACTCCATGGGTTAGCAATCGTCGACAGATCATATTCACTACAAACAGACTCTGTTGTCCAAATAAATATGCTCTTGGTATAGAACACACCTTTGTTCCAAGGGTATGGAGAAGACTTTCTGAGCGATATCAAGGTATGGCTGCACATTCTGTTTTCTTTGTGTGCTAGGACACAGGAGGATAGGAATCTTGAAGAAATGAAAGACGTTTATCTCTTATGACTTGCTATCTTCAGCATGCTCTATCACTGTCTGAAATGTGTGGATAACCCAATGAATAAGATAAACTAAACAAAAAATGGAGATCTACATTCTGAGCCTGTGTAATACACAGGAACAGTGGAAAAATAACCAGACTCACTAGGCTGGGCGCTACATTCCCAAACGCTTTGAATTCCAGCAGTGGACTTTGTCAGAATATTGTGTACAATGGTGGAGAACATGCATATTGTTGAAATACAGTATTTCAACAAAAGACTAAGAATTGCTGTTTTTATCAGCAATTAAAGCTGACTGAGGTATGAACATGCCCTAAAAATATATGCAGCTACATTCTGTGCCCTTAAAGCATGCTTTGTCAGTTTTTATATGATTCAGGCTTAGCCAACAAAAATATTGCCAATGTTTAGTCATGCAACCAGCTATTTTCTGTAGTATGATAGCAGCAGCTATTTTCAAAATAGTACAGCTTCACCAAGCATTTTTCCAGTTATTGGACATTCTTTCATATATAGAGTTGGTTGAATAAGATTCACGACACTGATTTGATTCATTTCAGTGGATTAGTGAATCAATTTAAAACTTAGTAAACATGTTTGTGAACTGATTCTTTTTAGTAAATGACTGACTGGTCAAACAATTCACAAAATGATTTGAGTCCATGCAGTATTCTTTTTTCCATCCAAATATTTAGTTGTATTGCTGTATTATGTGCAATTACATAAAGGTTTTTTTATTTTTTACTTCGCATAAATTTCTCTTTTATAACAGTGCAGTTGGTAGTAGCTTGTAGTCTAACAAACTGCTTTTTAAAAAAGTACTTTGACTGAAGTGTATCTTAGCATTACCAATTGTAAACAGGTTTCTAAAACATTCACCATGATTGGTCGGAAAATCAAATATTCCAGCAACAAAATCACACCATTGGTTGAGCCAGTGTTGCTACATTTGACTGGTTGGGATGGCCAAACCAATTAGAGTTTTAATATTGCCATTGAGATTTTTTTTTATGTTTTTTACACTTACAGCTCTCTCTGAATATTAAAGTGGGATAGGAAAAAATATTCTAACATTGACACCTTCAACAACTTCAAAATTACACTCTTTTATTTGGCAAGCTAGAATTTCAAAGTAGTTTCCCCAACGCATGTGCTGCAAGAGATTTCTAGAGAGAAGAGAAACATTGATGTAATATCCCAGGAGTGAGAGCATGTACTGCGAGAGACATCAGTGCTCACCTTGAATAGAGACGACGGGGTGCTCTAGGCGGGTACACTCCGGCCTTGTGTGGGGTGCTGGGGTGGGGGAGGATTCTGTGGGGAGAGGGGGCCTCTGGGATAGTATAGCAGGAAATGGAAGAGTGATGAAACAGAGGATAAGGCCGGGCACAGCCAGGGAAGCCACGGCCCGTGGCAACACTGTCATGGTGACGGAGGCCGACCTCTCCTCTCCTCTAGCTGCCAAGGTGGGCCTCTAGAATGTACCTGTTGAGAGGGGAGAAAAAGATTCATGTAAACATTCTAACTTTATTTTTTGCTGTTTCTTTAAGGTTTCCATTTTTTGCAGTTCACACACATCTTTACTGTCATAGGAGCTGAACAGTTTGGCAATATTGTATTTCTTTATGATTATGTCAAAGTTTTGTTGACTTTAGAGCAAAGGTGATTAGTCCTTACGACAACTGTTTAAATGTATATGAACAGAAAGTGGCAATGAAAAATGAAAACTAATTTTCTATTTGTTCTGAATTACTGCTATCTAAAAAAAAGTAGGGGGGCTGGTTAAAGAAATAATGCTGATAAATTACTGTAGGCATTTCTGTAGCTCAAACAAAAGGTCATGGGTTCAGTTTGTGTCTGCCAAATACATAAATTACAATGTAAATATATTACAAGCATTTCAATGTAATAATGGAAAATGAGGCACAAAGAACATGCCTTAATTCATAACACTGAATTAATACTAAATACAATTTATTTTTAAACAATATTTATGCAAAACAGAAAAAAACTGAGTACAGAAAACAGAAAAAAAAAATCACAAAATTTCTGAAAATGGTCAAATATTAGCAATTTAATTTTTTTTCCTGGCTGATTACAAATGTGCATATTCTAACATCCAAAAAACAAAATTTTCCCCAGCAGAATTACACCACAAAAAGCTACTAATATTCCAGTTGCTAACAAATAATATGAGTAATTTAGAAGTTGTGCTGTTCCTGGCTGTGTATTTGCACCTGCGGCATTGCAAAATCCTTCTCCAGAATCCTAACATTTTGTAAAGAGTGGCTGAAGTGTGTTTTTAACAAGGTCCCTGATCTTTTCAGTCCAGCCTGAACAGTTTGTGCAGCACAGTTCAGCTATGAATGTTTTGTGATTCAGTCGCAATGCAGGCATTGCAAAGAGATAGAATGATTGAGGCAACTACATTGAACCCCACAGAAAACCTCAACAAAAACATGTAACACTTCAAAAGCAGCAAGCTAGAACTCTCAGCCTCTGAATAACAACAATTACATTAATATAATATAGAGGTAAAAAAAAATATCCAAAATTCACATGCAATAATGGTGATGGCTGGTGCAGAGGAACTGGGGTAGGAAGCAGAAGTGGTGGGTGGTGTTGTTAAAAGTTTCTGGCAGTAAGTGGTGGCCCAGCTTGATCAGCATAAAACCCCTTAAGCGCCCAGGCACTTCCGTCTCCTTCATATGCGGAGGAGTTTTAATATCATGGATGATCTTATTAGAGGTGAGGCATGACATCTCCATCTCTATTCAGAGCAGCTCCAGTGCAGTCATATTACAACACACAGCAGTTACCTCAATCACCGCACTCAGCTGCCCGTCAGTCTCCTCACACACCGCGTCATATGCTAACTTCTCAAATCATAATGTGTCACACTTCAGCGAGCAAGCCTATGCATCTAGGAGACCAAGGTTTAATTGAACACCCACATTGCCCTAAGCTGGAATCTAGTATCCTTAAGGAACCCATTAGCAAAAATAAACCCAATTTTCCTTATGGTAACAAATTCAGAAGGGAAGGTGAATTTAAACTATATCTATATCACACCTAATGTAATATAATATAATATAATACAATATAATACAATATAAGCCTATTGTCAGTTTTGGCTGCTCCTGTTAAGGGTCACCACAGTAAACCATCTGCATACTGTATACACACAGAACCAAAAAAACGAAACAAAAAGTTATCCTTAACCTCACAGCAACTATTGAATGGCTGAAAGATGCTTTGCAAAAGCATCATCTTGTAGTTACAGCATCTACCAGCAGGGGCTAACTGGACTAACCAGAAAAACTTTGACCCCTTGGTTTGACCTACTAAAACTTTGTGGTAAACTAGAAGCCAAGAAGCCATTTCAGGGACATCAGCACACCAGTATTGCATGCTGTGGACAAATGCGGTTAAAAGCTG
>JAFVLL020008359.1:0-23996 GCA_021397915.2 Tor tambroides
ATTGTTTCTTGCCGCCTCCATCATATTACAGATTTGCCACAATCTCAATGTTACTCCTTTTCCCCTAGATAATCTTAAAAGGGTCGTAACAGTGATCATTTCCCTATCTCTTTTCTTACAGAAACCAGACGGTTCTACACCAGTTCTGCTGTCCTGCTCCAGACGCCCCTGAGTCTGACTCTCAGGCCTGTGTACCCAGGTAGGGGGAGGGGTTGGTTGGTGCCTCCTGACCAAAAACTCCGTTGCCACAGTAAAGAATGTGTTTCTGATGGTGCTAGGCAACACAACTGCCCTAGTTATATCCGTCTTGAAGTGGTTGTGAGTCTTTTCATGCCTTGTCTCCACACAGTAAATTTAGTTCCCATTATCACAGTAAGCTGTGACCTTGACAGAGCAAAAACTGATATGATTTCCCTCTAAATCAGGTGAAGAGAAAAACATGTATCTAATGTTTAACTGCCATGTTTGTCGGTAGGAATAAGTTCCGCTCGGCTGGCTTAGCTAGAGGCTACAAAAACCTTGGTCAGAGTAATTCCCTATTCTGTTAGCATAACCAATGTTTACACAAGTATCACGATAAGTAACTTGCTTTGCGTTGAATGCTCAAATCAGTCAACTGGAGATTCTCATCTCTGTCCTTTTTAGTCACTTGAAGTGTTTTTAAAACGGCTATAAATCTAAGAGCAACAACCAAACACAACTGCAACATAATTAATTATGATCTTGTAATCATGTCTGCATTGGAAGTAATTATACAAATATATAAAAGTTTCCGTATGCTGTAAGTTTCCAAAGAGAAGGAATTTGTTTGTTCAAAGATGCTGTGTGAAGCAGCCAATAACAGCCGACGTATTTGATGTCGCTTTGGGTAAACGCATATGCTAAATGAATAATGTAAATGTTTAATATATAGATATATAAGATAACCAGTGATGTGACAGTGGGTGACAAATTTAAAACACGTTTTTGACAAACTATAGACACAGTTATGATGTGTAATATGAAGCATTATTATGTTTTCAGCATTGATTGAGGTATTAAAACGATTGTCAGATTAATCAATATTTGTCAGATTAATCATTTTCATATTATCTGATTATATAGCCTATCAGGTTTATTCTAAAACTTTATAACCTTTTAATTCCTGTTGTTGTGCAGATTTTCACAGTGGCTTGAATTGTTGGGAAGTCGTCAATAGTCATTAAGGAAAGCACTCCATATTCTGTGGATCTTGGTTGTTTGGAAAGGTTGTATTGAAAGAGAAGGATCAAAGAAGAGATGAGCACAGCAACTAAAGCAAACCAGTATTGATGGTGGCCTTTCTCTCCCATAGTACTGGCCATTGTTAGTTTGGTTGGAACACTGCAGTCGCCCACTGAGACGCCTCTAATTCTCACTGTAAACGCCACAGAGGGCACAAGTTATTGAATTAGACCCGGAAAGATTGCCAGACTGGAGGATAGAAGAAAAATGCTATCGCACATCTCCCTTAGGTTTGTCTTGACAGTGTGTACTGCAGAGGTGGAAATAACATGGCATTTATCCATTGGAACGTGTTCGTATGAGCTTCAAATCCTCGGCCACTCATGGGTGTTAAGTGAGAAAGAAGATTCAATAACTCCAGCTGCATTATTAGCTTAAGGAGCCATGATTCTTAAAAAAAAAAAAAAAAATTTGTTGGCGAAACCGAATGGTTGCTTCATATTCAATAAAAAAAAATTCAAGTCACACGAGACCATGCGTTATATTTTTCCAAGACTAAACATAGAGCAGACACCAGTTTGTCCCTCTTAAATGATACCAATTATCAATAAATAGCTATATTTAAAAATTATAATAATGGTAATGAATTTGGATGGCAAGTAATAAAGTTCATTAGCCTGTAGGCTGTTTTTGCGGTTTCCAAGCAATATATCAGCTTGGCAGACTAATAACAACTTGGCATTTACCAGTGTCTTCAAACATGGCTCATTCAATCAGAATTTAGCGTCAGAACTATTTGTTTCATTATATTTTTGACTTGATTAAAATCATTCAATTTATTTTACATCATGAATTACTACACTCTAAAAAATGCTGGGTTAAATACAACCCAGTGCTGGGTAAATATTGAACAGAACACATGCTGGGTTGTTTTCAACCAACAGTTGGGTTAAATGTTTAACCCAACCTTCTGGGCAGTAACCCAACTGCTGGGTCTAAACAACCCAATTGCTGGGTTCGTCCATATTTTACCCAGCGCTGGGTTGTATTTAACCCAGCATTTTTAGAGTGTATTTTGGGCTATCAGGCAAACTGTTATTTTTTTACTGTTTAAGCGTAAAATAAATTGTTACAGTCATTCCTTTCCACTTGTGCACTGTGGATTGAGCTCACTTTCAAAAGGGAAACAATATTAACTTCACTGTTAATACTTTACAGTAAGGTCTCATTAGTTGTCATTAGTTATTGCATTAACTAACATGTACTAACAATATACTGTACATTCGTTACAGTATTAATCTTTGTTACTGTTAATTAGCAAAATACAATCCTTTATTGTTGGTTTATGTTGCTCAAGTCCATTAAATAACATTTACTTTTTTATTTTAATTATGCAATGTTGAAATTAACATCAGCTGAGATGAATTAATGTTTTACAAAGACTTATTTATTTATTTATTTATTTGTTTGTTTGTCCCTTACTGGGACCTTATTGTAAAGTGTTGTTGCTTTGTTTAACCACAACATTACTCTGGTGCTCTTTAGATATTACCATATTTAAATGGAACAGGATATGGAAGAAGTTAAAACAAAAAAAAAAAAAAAAGTTAAAATATGAGGGTGTGTTGGGATATTTTAATTTAATTTAATTTAATTTTGTAATTTAATAATAATAATTTAAAATAAATGATAGATAAACCCATTTGCTAAATGTTAATTTTGTACTTAAAATAAAAAAGACAGTTCCGGCAGAAAGAGTGCTGAACATTCATTACTAAATCCAAGGACCTCTCAGGTACAGAGAAGCAAACCACTTCAGACAGGGTAGTGACGGCAGTCCTTGAGTTGCTGGTTGTTTGCTTTTAGAGAAAATTAGTTTTCGTTTTCTGTTGTCTGTCAATTTTGACTGTTTGTCAATGAGTCAGTGTTCACGTTTCTCTCCTCATCACTCCGCTGCGCTCAGAAACATCAATTCATTCATGCCATCTTCTGCGCACTCATAATTTACCACTTCATCATATGTGTTATAATGTTGTTATTACTATGTAATAACAGCACTATTGTATGATATAAAACAGAATAACTCAGAAATTCTTAAGGATTCTCTCACAAGACTCATTCTGATACAGCTTGCTGAACCTCAAGTGTGATAGATAGATAGATAGATAGATAGATAGATAGATAGATAGATAGATTATGTATGTCCAGCTGATTATACAATGAAAAAAGGATACTGTTAACTTTAAACAATGTGAAATACTATGACAAGTTTGAAGTAGGAGCTACTGTCAGATATTTTGGTCCTAGGTTAGAAATGTTGAGAAAAACCATTACCCCAAGTGTTTACTATATCAGCATATTGGCCTAAAAACATCTCTGATCTCCAGTTAAGTCATTTTACACATCATAAACATCATGTTTCATCATTCATAGCTAGTTTCCCCTCAAAGCTGACTATGGTGTCTCTGCATGTTAATGGCGTAGAGTAGAGTGCTTCTTGTTGTGTTTGTGTGTCTGTTTTTCTTGCAGTCTTGAAATAGTCATTTACAACACACTCTAGCAAATAATCACCAACAAATGTGCATTGTATTTAACATGAAGAAAGAAATATCTCATTAAAGTGAATTCAGGGTTTGCTTGGTCAGGAAGTTTTGCTTCATATGGTAATCATAACGATGAAAATGTGCCTGTCAGTTGTCTTAAAAGACCTCATTATAGTATATTTTTGCCTTACATTTTATTTTCCACTCATTGCAGTTTTTACTAGGCATGTATGTTATAACCAGTGTTGCCAAGTCCTCTGTTTTACTGCAGAATTGGGCTACTTTTATAATGATGTTGCCGGTCGAAGCAAAGGCCCCTGCCCCACAAAAGCTGAGGGGGGAACCCTGGAAGGAAGTTTTGACCTTCCATAATGCGATTTTGATACCATTTTAATAGCCATTTTCCCCAGAAATGCGATTGGGATAGTTTCAGCCATGATTGGGCTAGTTTTGAATACCAGTTGGGGTGGTTTTGTTACGCCTGGCAATCCTGGTAATAACAGTTTAAATATTGTGGGCTTCTTTCTATCTACATCTATATCAGTGTCTATTTGTTTTGTTTTTTTGTTCTCTCTCTAAAACAACTGAACAAATAAAGGACTAATCACAAATGTTACATGTCAGGAAACATTTTTATACTTTATTTTTAGATATTTTGAATTGCATTATTATTATTATTATTATTTACATTTATTTATTTCCATTTTAGAGATACTTTAGATCATGTTTTTTCAGCTTTTTTCTTTGGTCTGGGATTGCTGTGAGAGGTATTGTTAGTTTAATATCTGTCAAGACCAGGAATAAGGGAATCACAGATAGAAAATTTGCTTCAAGAAAACACACCGTGACAAGCAGCAGCTGCGGCCCTCCTATAAAAACACACAGCATAGCTATTATGGTGTACGAGGGGACAGGAGTAGCATGTGGGGTCTTTTATTACGAGTCACTAACAGCTTTTGTCTATAAGAAAACAAATTAAATCACACATAGTCTATGGATAAAACGTATGAATGCAAAGTAAGTCATTTTGGATAAAAGAGTCTACCAGATCTATAAATGTAAATGTTATCATCACTGCAAAATCTCACATAATTAATTTTTGTAAAGGGGGAAAAATATGTTAACACCATTTAACACTTCGGTTTATTAATACCCATACTTGCAAACAGAGCACACATTAACCCCAAGCAGGCCTTGACCTAAAACAACGTGATCTCATTACCAGCCCCAAATGGAATCTGCAGATTTTCATTTATTTATTTATTTTTCTCTACATTTTGTAGAATTATAGAGGAATAGGTTTAAACATGGTCGAATGTGTTAAACAGTAGCATATAGTAGCATTCTGTCATTGGTAGTTAAAAGCATCACAAACATAGCCAACGAACTCAAGAAATCTGTAGTGAGGATCATACTAAAAACAATGAATAAATTTCAAAATACCATATTTCAAGTTTAAACACAAAACAATTTAAACGAGATCAGCAGCATTTCAATAAATATTTTGCCACAAAAAAGAATTTTCCCTACAGAGATTCATTTACGACTTCAAGATTGTGTGCTAGAACTACACATTACTGATAGGACTTGAATTACCTGTGAATATTACGTATTCATGAGATCGCATTTAAAATGAAAACGTATTGCTTTTCAACTTGTAAATTAGGTACGAGTTCTTTATGGCACTTCATTACTGTTGAGAAGCATGACAGTACTCATATTCTTGACTTTCTCAATTGAATACCACTTCCTCTCGGCATTTAGGCACGCTTTAATGAGATGTAGTATGCTAATTAGTTTGCACATTCTAGCATAATGATCCGAGTAACTGAACAGATAATCAGTCATTCAACTCTCACTAACGTCAGTGCATATTAAAAATAGATGACAACAATACAAGTCTGCAACATATATTCATTGATTATTGAAATATAAAATGCAATATGTATAAAATTTATTGCATGAAATACAAATAAATACAAAAAAAAGTGATCAAAATCATTCACAATGCAAATAAGTAGGAAGTGGCTGCTAACCTCTTGTTTATCAATTCCCATGGATTCATCTGATTGGTTGATCTCTGTTCAGTAGTCAGTTAGTGGTGTGTTTTAAATTCGGAATTAAACATATTTCCACAGATCTTTATGCAGTTACTAGTTTTAACACTATTAATGGCAGAAAAATGTAATTAGATTTATCGCCAAAAGCGCTTAGCTTATAATCCCAACACATTTGTACCTGCTGTCTCTGACAGTTGGTTTGCTTAATGTGCTGGGTTTGCAGAGTGTTGTTAATTAATGAAATTAACAACTCGTTAATTAGTATAACCATGCTGGGTGCTAAAAGAATACTAAAAGAGAAACAATAAGCCAGTTCAACTACTCTACACAGAATATCACACTATTTTGGTTACAAAAGTCATGCATTTCTAGATCTTCAACCCCTATACTACCACATACCATCACAATGTTAGGTCCCACTTTATATTAGGTGGCCTTAACTACTGTGTACTTACATTTAAATTAATCATTTGGTACAATGCACTTATTGTGTACATACATGCTTTACATTGTACTAATATTTTTAAAAATACCTATATGTAATTACATCTGTAATTAATTTCTGTAATTACAATTATAATTAGATTGTTGACCCATCCCTTACACCTTAACCCACCCTTAAACCGACCCATACCACCAAACCTGCCCCTAACCTTACCAGTATCCCACCTCGATGGCAGCAAAAGTGTTTTTATTTAGAAATTTGAGAACTCTCTTGAGCCTAGTACATCTAAAATATACAGTACCACCAGTGTAGTAGATTCCTGAGCAATTTACTCTTAGGAGCCAGTTTTTTTTTTGTCTGTTTGTTTAGAATTTTCCTTGTTACACGTTATATGTTCTTGCTATTATAATAAAAAATAAATTGTGCATAACTACATGCAAGTAACCCTAAGACAAACCGTAATCATAACCCTAACCACAGTTAGTGGCGGCTCGTCGGGGGAAGCGAGGGAGGCACAGCCTCCCCAAAATTTTGAGGTGAAAATGGGAGGAGGAGGATGATTTAATGTTAATAAAATTCACAATTCATTTCAGTTCATGTCTCAAAATGTGTATTTTTTGTTTGTAATTTCAGAGCTGTAATATCATAACATGCTACTTAAGTTAAAGCACGGCTTTTCTATCGCGACACGCGAATGTGCCGAATCTGCTGATGTAATTACAACCGCTAAGTGATAGAGAAGGGGAGGGGGAGGCCGGGTGAGTGCTGAGCTCTCGTGCCTCCGTTGGTAAAAAAAAAATAGCCAATCAGCATCGAGCATTCACTTTCAGCGCTGAGGAGTGTTGAGAAAAGAAACCTCGCAAGGGAGGCTAGCCTCCCTTCTGGTATATCAACCAATCATTATAGAGACGTAAATTACCTGATATTAGTTTGAACGTCTCCTGCTGAGCTGACAGTGTACGAAGTAAGTTACTTATAATGAGTAGCGATATTGAATATTTGATCGCCAACAGATTTACCAAGTTGTCATTCAAATAGTGTATATACAAATTAAAAATAAAGGGAGAACACGCCTAAAATGGATATAGGCTACAGCAGTCGGCTTAATTAAATGGCACTACACAGACTTTTAAGAAGGGATGGATGTTTCCTTGAAGTGATAGGCCAGGTAAGTGAAATTATATTATCTTGTTATAGTCCTTTTCTTTACATTTTCTGACTAAAAGAAACCAAAAAGCCATTTTAAAATGGTTAAGCAAATACGTTATTAATCGGCAAGGATCCCCAGACCAATCAGTGTGCCTCCTCTATTTTAAAACCCACGGGCCGCCACTGACCACAGCAAGTACATGTAGTTAATTAATATTACTCAGTACTTAAATGTATAATTACACTGTAACAAGGGCACCTTAAAATAAAGTGTAACTGGATTTTCTTATCCTATTACTTAAAATTGTTCTGAAGACAATTTGAATTTTGAAGAAAAGAAAAGAAAAGAAAAGAAAAGAAAATTTAAGAGTGTATTTGTAAGTGCAATTACTGAAAAATTCTCAAAGCTTACAGAACTATTAAATTCTATATTAAATTCTATTAAATTCATGTAATATAAAATCCAAGCTAAATATACAAAATTAAATAGCAAAATTAAAGAAAAAAAAAAAAACCAATTTGGCTAATTTGTCTTAAGAAATGTCTACAAGACATTTAAGAAAAAATTGTGAATCCAGCCCAAAAATTGTTAAACTCTTCAATCAATCAATCAATCAATCAATCAATCAATCAATCAATCAATCAATCAATCAATCAAATCAAAATCCAAACTAAATATGCAAAAAAATAAAATAAAATAAAATAAAATAAATAAAATCCAGTTTGGCTTATGTCATGCAAATAATTGTGCAAATGCATTATGCTCCAAAAATAATACAACATTTATAGAAATCCAACGTGCAGTCTGCAGTGCTTTGCAATGAGGCCAGCTAAAAGTTAAACAGTTTGTCTATTGTAATGCTATGGTCAGGTGTTAGACTAAAACAGAGCAATTACACAGAGTAAAAAGGTCATCTTTCATTTGCTATGAAACGCCCACTCAAGACACAAAGGTTAATGAACACACAAATGCACTAGTAATTAGAACCCCACATGTTAATTTTTCTAAATTACTATCTTTTTTTTTTTACTTTAATTTCTCCGTCTGACCTTCTTTCCTTTGGCACATTGTCTCAAAATGATTTCACGTGTTGCCGCTACCTGTGACCTTGCTGGCTTGTTGTGCTGTTGTCATGGGAACAGAGGCCACAGCAGGAAGAAGTGCAGACATGCCTGCTTTCGCAGGCAGGCTTTAAAAAGAAAAGACAATCTCAGGTGTGTGTGTGTGTGTGTGTGTGTGTGTGTGTGTGTGTGTGTGTGTGTGTGTGTGTGGCTGTATGTGTTTAGAAAGTGAGAAAACAGACCTGAGTCATGCTTAGAAATGTGAAAACATCTCTCCACTGTTTCTTGGTTCAAGAGTCACCATGTCTGCTTCAAAAATGATTTGCCTTTCCACCTTATTCTTTAAAAAGTATATATATGAACAAAGATTCATAATGCATATACACAGTATAGGATGTTTAGGGTGAGACTTCAGCCAAAATAACCAGAAGGTGCTATTTCAAGCTGGTTAGTGAGATGCTTATAATCGGTTCCTAATCAGATTAATAAACACCTCAATCAATCCATCTGAGTTCGATCTAAATGAAATTTCGATTCAATCGAAAGGGCTGGTGTGTAACTTCAATATTCTGTTCAACAGGAAAATTTCAGCCATGTAAACTCTTGAATCTGACTGTTTTCTCAATCAGATTCAAAAATACCTTGCACACACGCATGGTGCATGGTTTGCATTGAGTCTCTAGAATAACCCTTGAAATAAACAAATCATAGACCGATAACTAAACTACTTTGACCATTCAAGACTGAATGATGGATTGCCAAAGCTTTGAAATAACCCTATAAGCTGTGGTTGTTAGTGGATGCAAGGTTAATACTCCACTAGATCCAGTCATAAATGGCTTTTGTGGTTTCTTATCATGCTGTCATATTGGTTAGATAATGTACTATTTGGACAACTTCTTCAAACACACTTACTGTATGGGGACTGGCTGTATGAAAAATAAAGTGAGTTTACCAACATCCTTGTCTGATGTGGTGAGCCGATGCATACTGATGCTATTCATAAACTTCCACTGATGGAAGAATGCACCTGGGAAGCAATAGCTATTTCTATAGTGCCTTGAATAAATCTTTCACTCACATAGTGTCTAGAGATTTGGGAGCCAATTGAAAAGTGAATGACTGCTAAATAGAGAGAGAGCAGATGCTCACCTGCAGTGCAGTGCAGTGTTTGGAAGCACTTCAATTGCCATTCTAATGCAGATGGTGTGTACAAAAGTGTAAGTGTTTAATGCAGCTGATGCTGCACATTCAGGATCACTTACTGGCCCACTGCCAAGACTCTACGATATTATGATCTCTACATCTGACTTGAGTCCTTCCTTCGATGTAAAAAAAAAATACGTTTGAGCCAGACAAAATTATAAAGGAAATCAAGCCAGTAGCTGGAACAGTGGAGTGGAAAATATAGTGGACTTTGAATTTGAATGATTCATGTTCAAATTCACCATTCACGTTTGTGTTCCTCTTAGAAATTTGATGAAACTATTTTGAAAGTGAGAAGGAAGTGTTTTTAAGGTAAAAAAAAAAAAAAAAAAATATATATATATATATATATATATATACATATATATATCTGAGACGGACTGAGACAGAGGAAAAATCAATTAGAGAAAGTTTCTATTTATTCTTGAATTGCTATCTAAGTTTCCTATAGATTTTTTTTAATGGTCTCAGCTGCTAACAGACCATTCACAACTGATGCATATTTATGCATACAAATAGCAATAAAATCTGAAGGCAAATTATTGTATTTGCTCAAAAAATAGAGTTATATTTACCAGTTGCCAGGCCAATAGTAGATAAATGTGCTCAAATACAAGAGATTTATGACATAAAATGTTTTAAAGATATTTAATAATGTTATTTCAGGCAGTTAGTAGTAAAACTTTTTTTTCTGATTGTTTTTGGAGTTTGTAGGTGTAATTACTTGTGTAATTACATAGTAATTACTTATGAATTATAAATGAATGATTACAGAGCCTATTTACACCTTTGTGTGTGTGACCAGGAACATATCTATAAATACAATTTGCTGCCACACCAATAGCTAAATATAATTTTACAAAAATGTTGTCACAGGCAGGTTTTTCCAGTGATTCTGGCTTGGCTGTTTTATATTGCTTAAATTGCATTATAGGCTATTGCTTGTTGCAGCCTCTCAACTGCGAATGGCATCTGTTAATAATAATTTGTCAGGCATGTTTGCCACCTGCCCCACAGTATGTGTGGCACATTTGCAAATACTTTGGAGAAGTGCAATGATCCTTACCCTTGTGTTTGCCAACTCAAGCCAGATTGTACCACGCTAATATGAGAAATGGATTCACTTGGGCTTGTCTGCACATTTCCCGTTAGGACAGGATCCACAAACAGGCAGTGAATCATAATTGAAATCCTCAAAGTCTCTGCAAACAACAGAAGTCTATAATCCAGCAGCAAGTATTGTGGAGCCCTATACAAATTCAAATTGAAGACGAAATGAGAAGCTATTCTCAAAGGAAGAACTGATAGACAAGGAGGTAGAGCTGACACGGATAGTGTGTAAATGTGCCAGTCAAGAGCCGCTATGGTACCATCAGTCAAATAAGAGTAGGGAAAATATGTTTCACCACACTGGAATACAAGTGTAAAAGTGTTCTGCAAGTGTTCTACTGCTTTTTCATATTGTGACAAAGTTCATTGAGGACCAATGAGTTATATAAAGAGAGAGCTGTCCATTTACATTCGCAATCATTTCAAGTGCAGTTACTTGGTTGACGCAGAATCCTCAGGGCACTGGCGTTTTTTAAGCCAATCACAAACTCTGCAAAGGCCATGTGATTAATCACTCTGCAGTCAAAGAAAAATGATGTCACGACAGCATTAAATGAGTGATTACTATTAACTGAATGAACCAACTCAGACTCAATCGAAAAATGTGCCAACATTTCTGTTGCAATGATAGATACGTCCAGTAAGTGTCCAGTAAGTGGCGTCAAAAGTCAAATGAAACAAATTAATTTGTTTGCTCATTACATTTTACTACGTTGATATTTGTGGCGTATTGTGGCAGTTTGGAAACAAAATGTTCTAACCGATAGTTTAACAAAAGCAAACATGAGATAGGAATGAATTTGATGATGCAGCAATGCAGTTTTAGCTTGTAGTTTTTGAACCCTTTTACTGAATATCAGTTTTTTTGAATACCTGGTGAACTATCACGCAAATTTATTCAGTCCGAATAGCCATACATATAGAGCTGGTTCTGTGATGCAAACATGAAAATGGATTTCTAATAAGATAACATTGTATAGTATTGTGCACAGAACTCACAATGTACTGCACAAGGAATATATGTTATTGATGTTTTGCTGCCTGTAGTGTTCATTTCAGTCAGTTTGCAGTGAATTGATTGTATAAGTACATTTTTATGGGTTAGCAAAATTGTAAGCAGAGGCACATTTTTCCAGTGAGCCTTTGGATAAATGTATCTGCTAAATTAATAAATGTAATGTAAAATAAGTGTTCTGAGGATACACACTTGTGCCTGTAACAGCCCTAAGCGTGTTCCAGTCAGCGAGTCAGAAAAATTGAAGGTGGTTCTCTGCATGTCAGTGATTTTGCTGACATCTCTTTGGAGGGTGGGATTTTGGATTTTTTTGTAGAAAGCTCATGTCTGAAGTCTTGCAAAAGTTAGCAGGATAACATCGCTTACAACAGCCTGAACTAAACATGAGATGGCATTCAAAACCTGCTTTACTTCTATTAACTGATATATCAGTGTAAAACCGAATATTCAAGAAGGCAAAATATGGGGCAGAGCTTCATTTTATCTAACTAGAATTGACTGGATGGTAAAAGATGGGTGTTTCAAGTCAAGTCAAGGTCAGTTTCACCTTGACTGCATTCCAATGTATTCTAATAAAAGTACTTCTTTTTCAAATGTAATGCTGTCATTTGCTATTATTTTATTTGCTGTTAGGCATTAATTTACTACACTAAGTTTTAGAAAGACTAGGTGCAACCAAACATATTCATGAAGAGCTATTTGGCTATTAGTTAACTTTATTTTACCATTCCACACCGATAAGCATGCATAATAAGACTAGGAATGTGTAATGTGTACGCATATTAAGAAATTAAGAAGGCCTCATCTACATTCAAAAATCCATTTTACATTGCTAGTCTCGGGAGTCACACTTTCATAAAACTAATTGTTTCACACTAATTACGTCTAATAAGGTCAGGCGTATTCAACACTTCATTGTCTGGTGCATTACACCATTTCATCAAACTGGATTATATAATAAATGCTTATTTTTGGATGAATATAAAATGTACGAATTTGAACAACTGCCATTGAGATACTTTAAAATTTTCCCCAGGTATTAAAAACCTCAAATTTGGCAGTGCCAGGCCTGCGTAGATCAACATTATACTGTACATTCATGTGAAATTTGCATAGAGACAACAGTATTGCTTGTGATACTGTGAGTCACTGTGCTGCTTTTCACGATCGTGTCCTTTATCCCCCAGTATGACACACCAATTGCATTTCAAACCCACTAATAAATTGTTGAGTCACAGTCTGCCAAATGCATCTGCTTCACTACACACAGAGAGCAGCTGATTGTCAACTAAATCATGATTCAGTCTTCATCAAAGATGTTCCAACATGTGCTGATGTGATGTCACTTTCTCACTGGGCCATGCATTTGTTGGATATTCATGTCAGTTGTTTAAACGTGTCACTTCCTGTCCTGTCACAAGGAGACAGTTGTCAAGATGTGACAAGATGTTACAAGCCTGAATACGCCAGCTGAGAGACTTGAAATGATTTTTTTTTATTATTATTGTAGAAGGAGTGTTTGCTCAGAAAATAGCTCTGAATGCCTGTAAGTAAGAGGGCTGAATGAAGTCATTCACACTAATGAAATGTAGTTTTTTCACTGGCTAGGGATTTCATATCACTTGGGTCCTTTGGTTTTTAAACACATCCTGGCTAAGTATGCATGTAACTATTTCGACTTAAAAAAGAACCACAATAGGAAGAAAAACACAAAGATCCCCTGTGACAAAAGTAAAGTTTCTGTTAGAGCAATATTTAATTACCTCTTTAATTTCTACTCTGTTTGTAATCTCATACAGTACACGGGGGCATGTGCCCATTCAGATTTTTCAGTCAAGTGGACTATTAATGCAAAATGTATCTTTAATAATAAGGTTGTACAATTATTGTAGGCGGGAAAAAAAAAAGTCTAAAATGCTGTGGCAGAAATACAATAACAAAAGCGAACATGCAAAAAAAAAAAAAAAAAAAAAGTGATTTCCAGTTTGAACTTGAACACATCAAATATATCAAATAAATTATTAATAAAGTATTTAAGGTTAGAGACTTTTTTTCCAAGTACAGCAAGTTTCTCAAAAGAAAGAAAGAAAGAAAGAAAAATAATTTTCTTATGCCATGGCAAGGTTACTTCAGGCTGTCAAATGGAATAATCACAAGACTTTTAGAATAATATTAATAATAAAAAAAAAATCCTTGAATTTTTTTTTGAAAACAGTTGTGTGCCCTCACATATTCAAGAAAAAATGCCATTTCATTATTTTTGTTAAAAAAGTTATGGTTATGCCAATTGACATTTTTTGTTATATGTAGTATTTGTGACATGAATGTCATTAAAAACTTATCTAAAACATTTAATTTATAAGAACATGACACACATTTTAAATATTTTCTTAAACATCCTTACTTTTCATTTACCATTCTTGCAAATGGCATATGGCAAATACTGGAGACTTTTCTATACGTCAGTCAATCTTGATTCTGTTTCCATAACAAAACCTTCCCCTTTCACTTTTTTTTTTCTTTTTTTGCCATTTTCTTATCCTCTTTTTCTAATGCTTTTCACCTCGGTATTTGTTGCTTCCCAGCTCTTTGTGCTCACTGTGGCTCTTGCTATTTTTACTCATTATTCCATCATCCCTTCAGCACTTGCGGTTTCTTTCTCCTTTTCCCACTGTGACCCCACACGACTGATCTCTCTGTGATTTGTGATTTTCAGCATTAGAGGCAGAGCTGATTGGATTGTGTTTTATTTGCTCTCAGTTGAGTGTACCACCTGTTTGTATGGAATGTGCCACCTGCCAGTGTATTTACTATGACAGCAGACAGTAATCATGCACCTGATGGAACTTACGGAAAGTTTTTAACCTTAAATCTATTAGAAACCACTAAATATACATTGATTATAGAATAGATTATGTTAAATACATCATTTTCCGTGCATAAAAATGCCAAAATCCATAAAACCCAACCGAACTTTCTACAGACCTTTTGAGGCAAAATTATATTACATCACTTCTTTCACATTTTGCTACACTTTCACAGTGAAATGTCCATCTCTAATGGCGTTAAAAGCATGTTCAGGTATATACGACACAGATGAACATGAATACGGCTGTGATTACATTGGTTGTTGTACATATCACAGCAGTTCAGAAATGAATTGAACATTGCAAGTGCAGTGCTGTACCAGGTGGGCTACTGAGCAAGTTTACAACGTCAGAAAAGCCATAAAGTCAAAATGTATTCATTCATGTTATTCATTGATAATCTGCCACTTTAATGATAATTTGCCTCAAAAGGAATGATTGTTGTAGGTGTTTTACTCCGACCAGAGTTAATTTAAGCTAGAAAGTGCAGTTAATTGTATGTATAGGTATGTTTTTCAAGTACGTTGTTCCTATGTTGATTATTTGAGGTATGAACGGCTGCTTTTCTTCCTCCTCTCTTCCTGACTCATAATCAGACTGTCAAATCACGTTTCCTGTCTTTTGTTCTCCCCCGCAGAAGCAGCCCATTCCCTCCCTTAGTGTGTGGGGAAGCAAAAAATAGCCTAGCGCAGTTGTGTATACTGACATTTGAATTAACAAAGGTTGATTAATAATGGCTGTGCTTGAGTATTGAGAGTTTAAAAACAAAGCTCAATCTCTGTAATGCTATTAGTGATAGTTCACCCAAATATGAAAATTTTGTCATCATTTACTTCATTCTTAATGGCTTTCACTTCTCTGTAGTGTTTTGACATAAACGCAAGAGAAAAGGTTGCATCGCCATCATTTTTGGATCATTTATTACATTTTTCGCTCATAAACCAGAAATAGCCCCTTTAGCTGCACATCTTGTGTTATTTACAAATGGACTCACATGTAAATTGTGAAGTTATAAGTCCCTACTGTTCCATTGAGCCTAGACTGCACCTGCTCTGGCTCGACTCACCCTTCATTGTGCCAAGACTGGCCAAATCTGTCCAAAAACCAAACAACTGAATGTCTTATGTTGGTCACATTGAATTTATTCAGTTAATTGTGTTGGGGGTTTTTGTTTCTATTAATAAAACATTCTTAAATTGCAGAATGTAGGTACATCTAAGTCAAAATATTGCTGTTTGTTTGAGCATCCCATTCAGTCTGACAGCCTATTTAGATTATTTTTAGAGTTTTCACTTAACCAGTGGGCTGCTCAATCTTTAATGCTCTTATCTTTATCTTTTTGTGCTTTGATACTTTGATACTGATGCACTTTTTGGAGTTTGACAGACACGGTCACCATCATCACATCTGGCATTCATCTCCTTTTGTATTTTACCAAAGATAAACATTATCAAAATGGTTTGGAGTGACATTATGATAAGTACATTGTAACAAAACTTTCATTGTTGGTCAACTGTTCTAACCCTTGCCATTTGTCTAGGGGTTTTCTTTGGGGAAATGGGATAGGTTAGAATGACTTCACTAAAAAAAAAAAAAAAAATCTACTTTATTAGTAAAATAAATAAATAAATTCAAATGTGACTCAGCAAAACAATGTATCAGTTCCAGAACCCTCGCACTATAAACATGAACCTCATCTGAATCTTTCAAACCTTTAATCTTTCAGCCTTTTATTATTCCTTTTATTCGGGAGTACTAGATGCAGACTCTTGGTGTGAAAAAAGCAATGCTATTTATAAGAGAGCAGAATTGGCTATAAAAAGAAAAATTAGACTTGCAGCATTGCTCCATTTGTGTCAAAAAACTGTAGAGCCCAATGTTTTTGAGAGAAAGTGCTCATGTGAGGTATTTTATGTGCTTCATTATACTTTGTCACATCATTCAAATGTGTGTATGTATGTAATGTGTCTGAATGTAGCTACTTCCTTGTCTATATGTGAGTAGAACATAAACATTTTGCAATGTACTCCAGTGAAATGTCATTAGTCTGTAAATAGCAGCATCCTGGTCTCGCTTTGATGAAGAGAGGTTATTTATTTTCTTCTCTGCAACCCTTTATTTTCTTCTTCTGGCCTGGCAGCTTACCGTAGCCATCTATTACCATAACGCTGACGCCCGCACTTCAGCATTCTCATTACTGATGCAGTTTGTCTCATTCACACATCATGTGCCATCAGTCAGGTCAAGGGCTCGACCCTCATCCGCTAATCCACCAATCAACCTTGCAACTGTTTCTCTTTTTCGGGATCTCCAACAGTGCTCCTGGAGAGCTACCTTCCTGCAGGCTTCAGTTCCAACCTTGCTTCAACACAACTGTCAGTTATTTTCAAGTAACTCTGCAGAGCTTTATCAGCTGGTTCAGGTGCATTTGATTAGGATTGAAGCTCAACTCTGTGGGATAGTAGCTCTCCAGGAACAGGGTTGAAGACCCCTTGCTCTTTTTTTTCACATATGGGACACTATGCTATCTCATGCTGTATAATGGTAAATTCAAGACGACCTTGTCTATGCATTTGTCTTGTGTTCGAACACAGTCAGAGCTCCACAGTTTTGTGCTTTGTAACTGTTATAATAGTGGAAATGAATGTTGAGATACTGAAAAAAGCTAAAACAGGAAGTTCTGGTAGTTTCAAATGTTGTATTTTACACACTAGAGAAAGTTAAGACAGATCAAACACTTGCAAAAACTATTCAACTCGTACAATGATTTTGTGGTTAGTGCCTAAGGATTTTTAAACAATCATTTATAGATTAAAAATGATTCATTAATGAGTCATTCAAGTTTTGTGAGCCTGTTTGGTTGATTTATTGAAAAAGAGCTAATAGTCGTATCAAAAGAAAAAAATGAACATTGCGATGACAAGTTTTACTTTACAAAAGCACTTTCAGCGATATTTAATCAATAAATATTTTAAAGCAGAGCATGTATTCTACTAATGTATATTCTAATACAGTCTCATGGCAGTTCGTATCTATCTCACATTTAGGCGAATCGGTGGCTAATTTGATGGTTCGATTTATATAAATAAAACCAAAAACGTATGTTTGTGTGCAAATCACGTAATACAAAATCATACAAAATACCACCTTGTAAAATAGTTATGTTTTCTTGTGAGACTGGGTTGCATATTCACTATAGACATTTCAGTGACACTGAAAGCAGTAAACTCTGACTTTACATAACTTTCAGGAGTAAGAGCACTTTTTCCCCAGTCTGTCTGAAAAAAAAAAAAGTCAGATTTGGGACTTTTGAGGATGGTATAATCACTGGATTTGCCAAAGTTTGCAAAGTTAACAATATTAAATCTTCAGTTTGGTTTATGACTTCCACATCATTATTTAAATTAGTTTTTCTATTGGATTATGTACATAGGAACAACAAACAAACTTTGACTGATTGCTTTAGATGTGATTCAGAATCAAGGGTGTTTCCTCTGAGAATGCAATAGAGGCAGTGGCTCCTCAAAACAATTGGGTGAGAAAATACAGTAATTCACAGTACAAAAATAAACAATGCAAATATTATGAAATATGACTTTAAAAAGTCTATAAATCGCTTGTTTTTTCTAAAGTGACACTGCCCAACAGTGACACCAGACGTTACAGTTACAGCCGGAGGCCATGTTTCTATTGCCTCCATTGAGCCTATTGAATTTTAACAGACCTCCTATAGCATGCATTGGGTAATGGTAAAGTCACATGAGAGGAAGCAATGCCTCCATTACACTATGATTGGATACAATTAGTTTTTTGTGAGCAATAAACTCTTAAAATTAAAGGTACATCTCCTCATCTGTGACCATCATGAGCAGTGTTCACCGAGGTTTTATGACTGATAAAATACATTGACTATTAAAAATAACAGCTGAACATTAGTTTACAAGTGCAATATAGATACAATTTGCTTGTTGCTTGCAATTGTGAGTTATAAAGTCAGAATTTCAGGATATAAACCTGCAATTACTTGTTAAAAAGTCAGAATTGTGAGATATAAACTTGATATTTTTACTTTTTTTCTCAGAATTGCACGGATATATCTCAAAATTCGTAGATAAAAAGTCCGAATTGTTAGATTAAAAAATTGGAATTAAGGAAACAGGCTTCCATAAAATTCACCAGCATGTACCAGATTTTTCCATCTATTCAAAGTCTGCTTATTTTATATTTTCATAATTCACTTCATGGTTCATTATCAAACATGAGCTATTGCATATGTGCTATAAATGGAGATATTAGATCTTCAGTCATGTCGAATAGTTAGAGAATTACAAATATTGTGATGGTTAGACAAGATCTGAAAGCACGTGTAGCATAATAAAAAGTGAACCTTTATGAAAACACATTCTGCATTCAGCAGATTTCCCTCAGGGTTGGGTGGTGAATGAATTCACTTTGAGCCATGTTATCGCTTAGTCAATATTCATCCTGTTGGGTCATGGCTTTAAAAATGTATCTATTCCCTAGATGTAATGAATGATGTTCAAAAGTGATCTATCTAGAAAGATGAATTGCTGATGATGTCGGCACTTTTTACTAATAACAGCACTGAGAAATCACTCTCTGGATCTGAGGTAGGATGTCAATATGTTAATCCTTCTGCAGTCTCATGACCTCTGGCCATCTTTTTTTTTCTAAACGTTTCTTTATTTTTTAAAAGTTTGAAAATCAGAACCAGTTACAGCAAACTACGGTATCCTGCCAACCAAATAGCTATTGATTGTGTCGGGTTGCCTTTAACTCAATTTAACTACAAGTGGTAAGAGCCGCACACTATGAAAAGCCACAATTAGATGATTATACAGACTCTTTCTTATCGTAAGAGTCTCTTTTGCAGTTTAATAATCACACAAGGCCATATCACTTCGATTTTGCAGGGCTGAATCATAGAACCATGAAGCCTGGGGCATAAACATCAGAAGGCCCTCCAAACCCACATGAAACATGTTGCCTTTGTGCAATTATTTAGTCCTTCATAGGATTTACATCTCTGTAAAGGGTGATGTTAATAACTGTAGATGATAATAGGCCCCTGTTTATAGGCCCCTGGAGTATGGGGCCCTCCGTAGCATATATGCAGCCCCAGGGCATGTGCCACAAATTGTAACATTTTCAGAAAAATCACATTTCCCTTCCTCAAGATCAAAGTGCCAGCTGCAAGTGGCAAGCAAGCAAATAAAATAAAATAAAATAAAATGACTGGTGACCCATCATCGAGGGTGCTTGGTAGTCGGGGCCCCTTGAAATTTGGGGACATGTGCCACAAATTGCAATAAAATATTTATTCACCATCAATTTGTTCTAAACTAAAGATGGGCCCTCCATTCCCAGCCCTCAGATAGGCCCCAAGTAATCATTGGGTAAACCTTTCCTTCTTTAACAAAGATTCTGCTCCAGATTAATAAAATAAACAGGTGCCCCATACTAGAAGGTTGTTGGTACTTAGAACCTTTGGGAAGGTAGTTTATGGCCTTAGGGCCTGTGTCACAAATTGCTAAATTTTCAGAAACATATGGGGCAGATAACTATGCTGAGCAGTTTTAGGACAAGTTTGCAGCTGTTGAAACTGCATGATACAACTTCAGAAATTATGTGCCATTTATATGTTACAAATGGTCTTACAAAATTACACTTGAACTCTTTTGTTTGGATTTGTAAGGAATTACATGCCAGATGAGCTGGTGCTTGAATAGGGCTGATAAAACTTCCTCCCAACAGCCACAGTCTCATAATTGTTATTATTATTATTTTATTTTTTTACAGGCTGCCAAGAGTGCAGTTGTAGTTGAAATCATACATATTGTGGGTGGATAGGGGATTGTATAAAGAAAAAAAAAAAAAAAAAAAAAAACTCTCTCTCTCTCTCCGCAGGCACTTGAGCTGCTTTTGTGACAGTGCGGGGGCAGGAGCAGCAGGGAGTCTCATACACGCAGAAACACACACACACACACACACACACGCACACACACAAACACACACACACACGCACACCCCTCAGAACTACAAGAGCACAGATTCATCCCCCACATGCTCACTAATGCCTGCACTGTGTCGCAGTAGTAAAGGCAGCAGTAGTTGGTGCAATATGCACAATTCCCATCTATCAGTGTGGTGTGCTGCAGCTACAGTCTCTGCTGTGATCTGAGGAAACACAAAAAATTCTGAGTACTTTGCCAGTTTTAAACCTCTCCACAGTTTGTGTCTCTCCTCAAAGTTAATCTGCTATGATTCCCAGGAAATGGTAGTGATTGAGCTAGAAAATCTCACAATTTTTAAAATTAGTTTACTGTTTTATTCTCACCTTTTTAGTATTTTTAATTCTTCATCTTCTTTTTATTATTATTATTATTATTATTATAATTTACAGTTTATTTATTTTATGTATCATTTATCATTAATTTGGAACAGATCACTACATAACTAAAATCAAATTTGCCTTCATCAGGATCAAAGTACAAGCTCCCAGTTACAAAAATAAAACAAAACAAAACTGTGTCACAAGAAAATGATCATGATAATAGCCATACAACTGATCAATCAGTGACAACTTCTGCTCTCAAATCTGCAGTATTGTAAATAAAATTGCATGTTCCATGACCCCACAGTAATCCCATACCGGCCACGTATTACTAACCATATAATCTCTGTGTAGTTCGCTCTTAACATATTTTTTTTTTTTTTAATTTATCATGCTTTTAGTATCAAAAGTTTTGGGAAAACTGGCAAAAAAAATTGGCCTGGAGCCCTTAGTGCCCGACAGCTCCTGCAGAGTATCAAAGAATTTGTCGTTCAACTTGAACTGAAATTCAACTAGGATCACTACATTTCTCTGTGCCCTGTAATAAATCACACATTAAAATTGAAGAACTGTTTTGTGTTAGCCATGTTACATTGTAAATATAAAACATGAATTACTGTATTTTCCCACGATAGACATGAAATTTTGAGCTGTAGCGGAAAAGAACAGGAAGGGTGAACACAGTGGGGAAATGAATATGACAGAATGAAAAGGGATGAGAGGAATAGTAGAGAAGAACATTTTGACACTTTGCTAAGCCAACTGAGAACTGAAAATAAGTCAAAATGACAAAAAAAAAAAAAAAATTACAATGAAGTTGACGGCAAACCCCCCCCCCCCCCCCCCAAAAAAAAACCCAAACAAACATAAAAATAGAAAAGGAGAGAGAGAGAGAGAGAGAGAGAGAGAGAGAGAGAGAGAGAGCGAGGTTCATCTAAGTTTAAATGAAGCTTTGACTCATGTAAATAAACAGGACTTCACTTGCTTTTATTGCCATTGTACACACATTCACACACACTGTCTATAACACTGTGTGTACTTGTGGATGTTTAGCATGGCATGGCACCGGCCTTTTTTATAGTCTCACTTGGAAAGCGTGTTTGTGTGTTGTCTAGTTTACACACTTTGTATTTGGATTTCCCAGCAGCCCCATGACTTCTCGCCCCTGCATACCTGCTTTTACATCCTCTCACCCCTTCTGTCACACTTTGTTTTCTCTCAGTCTGTCCTCAAGAGAACAATGTGGCTGCATTCAATGAAAAAAAGAAAAAAACAAAGTAAGAAAATAAACATTATTAACCAGTAGCTTCAGCAGTTAAAATCGACAAGAAAAAAAAAAAAAGAAAAAGACAAGACCCAAACATTTTATCAGACAATGAGCACTCCATGTTTTTAGCACTGTCTATTTTTGCTCCCTAGCTTTGCCACCTGCTGAGAGGAAGCTTTATTTCAACATCTATTATTCATAGCTTCCACTTCTTTGGAACTTTCAGATAGAATGGATTCAACTTACACGGTTCTTCTTCAGTCCACTGGACTGACTCTAAGTGCCTAGGAATTGTAAAATATGGAGCACAGTTTCTCTTTAAATGTGAAGTTTGTAATTTCTGCACCCCTAGCGGCACCAAATGCCATTGGTTGGCCAAATAGGTAGTTCTATCCCAAACTGCCATTGATTGAGCTAATATTGCTTTGTTGGAATGTTTAGGATACTCAAACAAACAGAGCAATGTTTTGAGTGAAACTAACTGACCAGCCCTGGTTGTTGTCTATCATCTTAGTAGTCGAAGAAATTGGCGCTATCTAATGTCATATGTCTTCATCTTCCAGTATGTAACTTATTATCCATTGCTGAGCCTGAACAAGTGCTTTTTTCTTGTATTCAGAGGATGAATGGATTAACAGTATTTTCTCCCTGAACAAGCTCTCCACTTTTCACTTTTATTCCTCCAATCCTTCCCCCCTTGGGGATATCCTGTGTGCGTGTGCCACGCTGCATACGCTGCCTGTAATGTTCTGATTTCGTGCTCACTGACTCCTGTCTTATCGCCTTAGCCATTTCTGGAAGGAGTTGATCTTTATCGCCCCTTTCAATTCCGCCGGCGAGGCCACAAACGCATGTTGAAATAAAATACAGGCAGTGCTCATACCACAAACCATGTTCAACATGAGAGTCTTCTGAGTCTTATTTTCCCAGTATTGCTAGGTTAATTCCTGGATACAAGCTTTTAAACCCCTGTCATGTTTCAGTATGCTGGTTTATTAGTTGGTGGGAGGTTTTATTTTGAATATCCCTGTGCTATGTATTCACTGGTGTCTACCGAAGAAGCAAGAAAATGTATAAAATTTTAAAATGGCGAAAACTCAGTTCTGTTTTGTTGGAGAAAACACACAAATCTGCTTTAAAAGTTAGTGAGCTGCCTTGCTATCTACAGTACTGCCTACATAGACAGCGAGCTTTGAAGGTAGCATCCTATTGTAACTACAATGGAACCTCATAAGTAACTGAATACAAACACTCTATTTGGCAGAAATTTTGCGCATCACAAAAATATCACTCCTCATTTTAAGAACAAGCATGGGAGACATGCTAACATCTTGATCTTGATGTTAGCATGATTCTGTGCTAACAACACAATACTCTAATAAGCTTAAAAACACATGCTGCCTGCAAATATTGATAAAATCATTTTTGGTTGATTTTATCAATTTATTTTTGTTGTTATCAAATGGCAATCTCACATTTGTTCTCAATTTGTCTGCCAATTCAGCATTGCATTTTTGGACAAAAAGGATCTTAGATGATCTTACCCTTGAGTAAAGCCAAATAAGTGGGTTCATGATACCTTACAATGTTTTATAGCTAGGAATCTCACTACGTTTTGGAGTTACCATTTTTTCTCTGTCCACTAATTCATACTAAATTCCTAAAATCCCCCCCCCCCCCCCAAAAAAAAATCTCTGTGCCATCCTCGCTTGCT
>JAFVLL020008360.1:0-15851 GCA_021397915.2 Tor tambroides
GGGTCTCAAAGCTATAAATGTCACACCTACCAATATTAAAAATTCCTCAGAAAAAGGTTGAAGTTAAACGCCTGAGAACACGTTCTGTGTTAATCTCCCTCGAACAGGATGAACTAATCAAACACAGCCGTGTTTTTATGGAAAAGCACATGAATTTAAACATAGCTACCACTGATAATGACTGTAGATTCAGCATGGTGGAGACATCAGGCCTTCTCTCAGATGTATGAACCTATAACCTTTTAACCTCCTGCTTTTGTTGTAAACAGAACAAAATAATAGTGGACTTGGTCTGAACCAATTTCAAAAACTATCCAGAAATAATTTTGTTTTATATTGTGGCTGATATTTTTCATAGCAATAACAGAGCACTCATAACATCCACAGCATAGAGAGTGTGTATGAAATGTTCCTGACATCTCCACAGTTCCCCAACGCTTGAGTCATCGGGCAGATTTACTGATCTACTGCCCGCTTTTCACCTCATAACATATTTTCCCCTTTATTACTTTGACTGGCCATCAGTGATTGTGTCACTTCTTAATAAAAATGATGACTGTAGCTCAAAAAATGAGTGGGTGACTTTGTTTTGAGTTATTTTGATGTACAGGAATGTGTCTCTTGATTTATATCGTTTTGTATGTAAACATTAAAACACATATAAACAATAACAAAGTACAGAAACACCAGAGCAAACCATGACATTTGACATTGGACAATAAAGCAGGGCAACATATAATCACAGGGATCAAAAACTGCATTTAGTGAAGTAAGTGAAAAAAGTAGAAAAATTGATGTGTTTCAGTTGCCCTTCTATATCTTTAACCAAGTAAGCCTTAGTAGAAGACAGTTTTGGTCCTTCAACCACTGGTTTGCGGGCCAAGAACTAGTAAAATGAATCCTAGAAGAGGTTGAAAGTAACAATGCCTTGGGACTGTTCAGATGGTAACAATGGTCAGGTTTACCAATAACATATTCTATTTAACTCAATTATGCTGCAATTAATGACTAAAGATTGTTAGTAATTATTTATTCATCGTCAGTGGTTCCCAACATGGGTCTGTTTTATTCTAAATATCCTAAAGAATTAAAAATAAAATGAATAAAGAAGACCAGTGTCAAATATTTAAATGCTATTAAATAAAAATAATAAATTGAATTACGATTATTCATATATTCATTCATTCAATCATGCAATTCACTCATTCATTCCCCTACACTCTGCCAGGAGTTTGCTGTTGGGGGTGGGGGATGAGGGTGAAGAGTTAAATTAATTATGTATACAATGTGTAAATTGTATAAATTCAATAAATATATATTATTTAGTTACATTTAGTTTAATTTTTAATGAAATTACGCTTTATGTTTAATCATATGTAACCACTGGGCTGATGCATTAGTAAAGATTTATATAAAGACGACCACAGGGTGGCACCATTGCTTTTCCAAAAACGATTTTAGTGACTCTTCAGCTTAATGTTTTCTCACAAATCTCAAGATCAGCGATCTTGAGTGGGTAAATGGAATGTTTTTTTTTTTTTTTCCTAAAAATGTCAAAATCAAATTTGGCATTTGATGTCTGTGCTCAATTCTGTTTTCTTTTGAAAAACGTCTGTTTAAATAGTTAATTGCTAACTGGTTTATTATTTGTAATTACCCGCAAACATCTGAATGTATAAAGATATAGATAACATCAACCACCATTTTGAGATTACAGCGCGTAGAGCTGCAGACACTTCTCTCTCATTCTTTTAACCTGTCGTTCTACCTTGCTCGCATTTTCATTCCCTCACCTTCTTTATTTTTTGTTTTGTTCATCAGTTCCAGCTGGCAACCACATTTCACTGTTGAAAGTCAATTCAAACAGTCACCAGTGAATTCACTCCCACCATGAAAACGATTTCAAGCGATAACAGATGATCTGTGGTCCAGTGTGTTTACTTTTAAATTGAGATAAACCAATCAAGGCCCAATCTCAGAATGTAATTTTTGTGTCAGACAGCCCTGTTCTCTTTTCTGAGCCACTACACTGATTCACCAAAGGTGTGGAGAGCGACTGAGCCTTTGAAAGCGCCCCATTGCTATGTGAACCCCACTACAACCATGAACCCACACAGAGAGAGACATTTTTAAGAGCTCTCCCCAGAAATCCACACAGCTGATGTAATTAGTCATTTCAGAGTCATGCACTTCATAATACTCCCTATAAACAGACATTCAATCCTTTCCTCAGTGTTCACTGTTTATCCTAGTCTTTTACAATCCGTTCTGGACCACCGTCTGTTTATCCTTCCCCAACAATAATGCTCCTATACTGCGACAGAGGAATGCAGTTCATTTGTCCAATTAAACAAGGAAAATAAATACAAATCGATTATGGACACAATGTCGAGATTTGTTCCCAAAACACTTTTTACAACGACACACAACTTTTAGATTTACGATGCAAATATAGCAGGGATGATGAATGAAAAACGTCCTTGACATGTTTTTCAAAGGTTTGATCTACATTATTATCTAAATATATCTGGACATAAATCTGTATTACACAAGCAAAGCAACTTTCCGTTTGCCAGCAAAAGTTTTCCATCCCATACATTAACATACTGACAATGATTACGGCTTTGCTAAAAATTAGATCTATTATGTGCTTTCAGAAGGAAAATACACAAATAGTAGCATACTAGGAAATTATAGTAATACAGTAGCTTATTTTATCTCTTTAAGTCAAGTACACCACTATAAATGCCAATCTTATTAAAATATTCAGGAGTAGCTAGGGTTACTCAAGGGAAGCTAAAGTGATCTGGATGGAAGTAAACATTGTTTCAGATATAACCTCAGTTATAATGTAGATGCACAAACGGACACATGGTGAAAAAGAACCTGACATTCTTCCCACGTTCCTAACTAATATAAAATGGTTGAATGCAACAGAGTCTGTCACACCCATGTGTTATTCACCCGTTGTGTCTGCTTTGGCTTTTAAGACATGTCTACAGAAAATTTATAGGCTACATACTATATTTTTGAAGTATAGCAAAAAGGAGATTGGGGCTAGTTGCCACACAGGGAAGTTGTCACAAAGGCTATACATTTTTGGTGACGAATCCAATTGCACAAATGTGTTGATTTTTAGCAGTGAGTTTTATATGTTGGTTTCTATTTCAAAACCCTTTAAATACAATTAGCTTTAATATTATTATTACTACAACCGACCAAAACAGAAATATAGTCTTTTTGTATTTAGCCTCCTAGTTTTTTTCTTTATTGTTTTGTGTTTCAGAATTGTTGTACTGATTTAATTTTGCCAAAAGCCTATATTATACAACAGTTCTCAACCAAGGGCCTCAGCAAACTTCCAAAGGGGTCCCAAAATGACTTAAAATTCTTTCAAATAAGACAAAATAAGCATTGAAATAAGCCCAAACAACTAAATCGGGATATTTATGTAGAGATATTCAAGATATTCATGTAGTACAATAGTTCGACTGAACAGAAAGTAAAACAAGAGTGTGAGCAGGGTGGGATAGCAAAGCATTATGAGCAGGGATGAGATCTGATGGGATCTTTCTTATTTTAATTCATCCCCTCAACTGTTTTTTCCCCTTAAAACCATGATTTACACTATCTAGAAAAACCTATTAATAAGCATAGTTATAGAGATGTGATCTCTATATGGAAAAGTCATATAAATTATTAAAATTATTATAACAAATATACAATATGAAGCTTTAAAATATTTTATCAGGTATTTATGAGAAAAAAAATTAACACACCCAGTATAATGACACAAATGTCAATGTACATCAAATGAACTGTATCTTTTGTTCCTGGGCAATAACAGTAAAAATGTTCAACGGCTTTTTTGCAGGCAAGAATTTAAGGGTTTGTGTCTATGTCGAAATTGCCCCTCAGAAATAAACCTACCATGAGAAATATTCACTGCAGTACAAAGTGTGACAACTAGCCCCAGTCATATCATTGGGTTCAGCTGTCTGGCAACAGGTGTGGGCAAGAAAATCCAACTTCCGTGATTTCGAGCAGAGGATCAATGGGGATGATGGGATCTTCTGTCCTAGGGATCTCTTTGTTTTGTCCACTGATCTGTTTGGATTTTGGATGCTGTTTCTCTCGGTTGGAAACAGATGTAATTATCTCCAATTAATGGATGTTTGTAAAGGTCAACAGGGTCTGGTATGTAAACACCCCTGCGTGATGGACGTCTAAGACAACCAGGCAGTGTATGCAAGGACAAGAGCAATCACAGCTAAGAATCTGTGTTTAGATCGGTGTATTTGTGAGGTTCAAATCAACTGGTCTGTGAGAGTCTTCAAAGAACGTCTGTGAAGTTCCTTTGGCATCGAGACTCGATTTCTGCAGAGTCTGTGAAGAATTGAAAGTAAACCAAGTCAAAAATGAGCCGTAAAAAGTGAATTACACACAAAAAAAAAAAAGTCAGTGAAAGGTTGTATTCATTAGAGACTATATGGTTTTTCTTTTTACTGGGAACATGTGGACTTGGAGCCCCACATGTCAGAAGTGCCTTCGGGGATGCGATATTCATGCCTGGCATGGGTATGGTCAATCCCTTTAAGGTTTACTTCTTTTACTTTTTTTAAAGGAGGAGGACAAAATAAAAATGTCTTGAAGGCATGCAAGCTGTCATAACTATCCCTCCCCCAACGCTAGCACCGCAAAGACCACCCAGACCGCAGAGCGACCTGTCAATCATCAAACATATGCGTTCATTTTTACAGACTAAGCAGTAATACTTTCTCAAATTAACACTAAAGATCCCACATTTCTGATGTGAAGGTTTACCAAGAGATATAAACACATCAGCTCACCTAAAATGTTTCATTTTTCTCAGATTTCATTCACTGCCGCACAAAAAATAAGTCTGCCACCGTCCCATACGAGAGCATTCAAGGTTCCACACCGCTTCTCTTCCATCTGTCAGCATGACGGGATTGAGACGTAGATCTCGCTCTAATCTTTTGGCCAGTGATCACACCTCCGCTGCTCCCACATCACAGGACCCCCTCCACGACCGCCTCCCTTCTGAGAGCCAAGCGGCCAGCCAGAGAGCCCCAGGGTTTGGTGTAATCCTGCACTAATAACATCTCAGCAGCTTCAGCACACATTAAGAGGCCCAGATCCATCCCAACACCCCCGTACAACAAAGGCAGACGCACTGACTGCTTCATATTAGCGTTTAATTAAGTTAAAGAGCGGTCCCCGCGTTCTCATTCCCTCTCCGTGTGCAGAGCAACAGCCCATTCCTATGGGCTGCCATCACCTCGACGGGCAGGATGCCGGGCCTCCTGCAGCCTCTGGCCAAGGTTGATCTCCCACTCATGTGATTAATTCAATAAAACCATTAAGACTGACCCCCCATCTGAAGTTCTGCACAAACAAGCTCTCACACACACACACACACATACAGACGCTCCCCGAGGCGCTCACACTGAAAGATCTCTGCTTAGCACCTTCATACGCTACAGATAACCTTTTTAGCACAGGCTAAACAGAGCCAGGTCTGATCTCCAGAGATCTTCTCCAAAAGAGCGAGATGTAATCTTGTATTAGTTGAGAAGAAAAAAAATCTGATCAAAGTCTGAAAAAGTTTGTTTTTGGTGTCTTGAGTTTCATTTTATCTGGCCAACATGCCACAGGGCCATAAATCTCTCGAAGCAATAAAATATCTAGTGCGCTTCAATTACATCACCATGACGATTTTTTTGATCTGTGCCGTTATTACAATGCCCCACAAAACAGAAAACGGTTTAAATCTATCATTGCACATTTTACAGTACGGAGTCTGTATTTATTGTGGCACCTCGTGTTTAATTTCAAACGCATTTCGAATCTCATTATTACACCACCATACAGTGTAATATTTATACAATGAGATCCTTCTTTCCACACTGAAGGGGAAGGGGGATTTAACGGCCCCTTTCTTATGGAGCTTCATGCTCATAGGGATGTAAGATCACACTTCGCTGAAGTCCTAGAGGGGAAGTGTGGCTTTGTTTCCCTCGAGTCCATTACACAGTGCCGGAATGGAATTTATACAGCCGTTCGTTCCGGTCCTCCATGCTGATTGGCCAAACAGTGTTCTGTTGAAAAGCACCACAACTGTGCTCAACATAGATGATAATAAGAAATGTTTCTTGAGCACCAAATCAGCATATTAGAATGATTTCTGAAGGATCATGTGACACTGAAGACTGGAGTAATGGCTGCTGAAAATCCAGCTTTGCCATTACAGGAATAAATTGCATTTTAAAATCTATTCCAATAGAAAAGAGTCATTTTAAATTGTAATAATTGTCATTTTAAACTGTAAATAATTTTGAATTGTAATACATTTTCACAATATTACTATTTTTAATATATTTTCAAATATATTAAAAATAAACATATAATAAACATATAAATAAACAAAAATAAGTATATTGAAAAAAGTATAAATCCTGTCCATGATATTTTCAGAGCCCGGTGTGAGTTATGACCTCAGACGTTTTGGAGATAATATTTTCTCTCTGAGCACTCTGACCCTCTTTCTAAAAAGTGTGGACTGCTTCATTACTCCCTCTCTATTTCGCTCAGCCTGCTGTATTCCGATAGGCCCAGATCTTCTTCCCATATTTCAACATCTCAGTAAATCTAAGCAGCTTGGGTCTAGGGTGAGCATGCATTATAGGTCTTCTGTAACTCTGGAACTTGCCTGACATTTGGGCTTCAGTAAGGCACACTAACTCCCCAGAGTGTTACTGTAGTGTTCTGAAGGGTGTGTGTTACACTGCAGGTGTTTATATGTCATTTGTTTTACCCATGACTGAAAATATGTCTGCTGGGATGCTGGGCTCTTCACTAAAAACTCAAGCTTATTATTCAGAGGTCTCGAGGATTAGCTGTTGTTATGATGATGTTGGCGCTGTACTTCAGTGTTCTCTGGCAGTCTTGCTCAGTGTTTGTGGTAACTGTGCAGTACTGGGGGACATGCTCACCTCTCATTCTGACTATAGGTCTCCCTGGACCCCTAAAATGCAAGACTACCCCTGTAACCTGATTCCCAACACATATGTTCAGCCTAAAGCCTGTAAAACACAAATATTAAGCACCTGATAATTTGATGGGAAGCAACAGAAAAAGTGCAAAGTTGAACTGTACCTTTAGTCTATGCCCTAATTTATATACTGAACCAATTTCATAAAGCTGTGAAGCTACTGTAAGAAGTTTATGGGTGGATGTTTTACACGCAAGAATTTGGCCTCAATTATATGTTCTTTGTCAAATTTTTTGACTGGGTAAAATATTAAAATAATGTAAAAAAAAAAAAAGTATTAAGTATTTTTACATTAAAAATAAAAAATAAAGGATAAGAAATTCCCAGCTAATGTGTATACAACTGCTATTACAATTCAACTACCATTACAAAATTTGCAAATCAAAGTTAAAAAAAAAGACTTTTTCCCCCACAATTCTGTAGAAAACCTAACATTTTTTTTACCCAAAAGCATGGTCAAATGGCCAAAAATATACAATTAATGAACATGTAGGGGGAAGAAGGAGTGTTGTTATTATTGACTAAAACTGTTAAAATAATTTTTGTTCATTGAAATAAATTGGAAATAAAATCTAAATATTGGATGAAAAACTGAAAAACAAAAAATATTTTTTTTGTCAGTTTAAGATAAAATTACTAAAACTGAAATTAAAAAATAAATTAAACTTATAAGCTACAAGTGATAGAATGACAGAAACACACATTTTCAACTAAAATAAAAAAAAAACTGAAAATATAAAAAAGCTAATTCAAAAGAGTAGTAAACATTAGTATATAAATAACCCTAACATAACACATGAATTTTTTTTTATAATTTTATGAATGACAGTAACCTGCTGAGCAGTACACTATACGAAAAAGAAAATGTAGAAAAAAAAGAAAATGTACTAGCAAATAAATAAATAAAAAATACACCAGTTACAGATGTTTCCTTCAACCATAAAGCACAATTATGCAATTATGCAAAGCATAATTTAAAATACATGTAAAACATATGTGAGAAATGAATATGGAAAATCATATTAAGATGGTATTTTTAGAGACTTTTCTTAGAGTGTAAAGTTTTGCATGCACAGATACCATGTGGGCCTGGTAATGTGAAAAAAGTTTCAGATTCATACTAGCAATGTACCTTTTCCAGTCCTATGTTTACAGTCAGAGTGAGGGAATGTAAGCCAATAGTGATTATTTCCAGTCTAGGAGTATTTAGTCAGATCATGATTGTGGCCATTGCTTCAGCCAGTAGATGGGGTGAGCTTTTCTACTTTCTGCTATTACTGTATATTAATGCATGTGTGGGTATACAGGACATGTATATGGACCGGAATAGAGGAGTTGAGAAATAGGAGGAGAAGAGGAGCAAGGCTGAGCCAAGTGAGGAGGTGAGGAGAGGGCCATAAATTCATCAGAAGCATGAGCTGGGAGGGGTGTGGATGCAAAGGAAGAAAGACCTTTAGAAATTTGCTGACAAGATTAATATGCAGTTGATGGGAAGGTTTTCACGACAGGGTGCCAACAAATAAACACAATTCAGGGATGCCAGCTCTCCTGTGGTGTGGCTCCGCTGAATGAACACCACCATTCCCAGGATTCCATGGGGTGATCCAGTGTCAGGTGGTCCCAGCCGCTTTCACTCTGCCTCCAGGGACAGAAAAGTTACTTCATTCTCTGACAAACCAGAATATTGAAGTATTATAAGGTTCACCAGGACAGCTGGAAACTAATCTCACATCCATGCCAACTAAAAAGAGAAACACCAAAGGAACTGAGTCCGGTCATACGATACTAGTGAGAAAAGATTTACTCTAGATATCAAGATCATGCTATTATTGCATTTTCATCTCTTTCATTCTATTCTTAACTTAATATGTCCCACTGAAATGATTTCATATAACGTACCAGTGATTGAACTTAGCAAACTGCTAATTGTGTCAATGACATGATGCTACTAATTCATACACTAGAAGTCATACATGATCTGAATACACATCTGATATACATGTTTGTACTTTCTGAAATGGCATTTTTGGGGGTGCATACAGTCAAAAATTCCTGTTATCATGATGAAAAAAGCCTGAATAATAGGATGAATTTCTTGAAAAAAATCCTTAAGTGGTTTGATACTATGACATAATTATTACTATTTCTTACAAAAATGTTTCTCAGCTTATTAATATATGAAAAACACTATCTGTCAAGTCAAAATCGTGCATGTGGTCCAACCCACATGAAAAAAAAAAAATCATATTTTTTTTATTATTTACTTTTTGCTTGATGCTTACACCACATGACATTTTTAGTCATTACATGTAAAGTTTTCTTGAAAATTGCATAAAGATTTTCAAATCCAACATAAAAACAAAGACTACATAAAAACACTCTTTTTTTAAATCATGGTCACTCATATATGCCATTGACCCAGTTAATTTTGCTAAGTGTAAAACAGTAGCAAACAACTATATATCGAATTGCTGATAAACTTATTTCCAAGTGCAAAACCCTTTCAACTGGTATTAGCATGCAACGCACAGATCCCAGTGTCATGTTTATTAGCTGTTAGGCAAAGTCTCGCTGATGACTTGTCCAGATCAGAGATGCTAAGTCTAAGATGCCATGGCCAGGATCACACTTGAGCCAATTTTACTGCCAGAAGCCTCCAGCATGCTGCTGTTCGGTCACATTTTAGATCAGAGGTGAGCCATTTTTATGACCTGGTAGCCAGGACCACGGCTTAACCAAGCTTAATATTTAAATACGTTTTAAAACCTCTATCCATTTCAGGACAATGATGACTTCACATAATCACTGAACCCACAGTTGATGACAATGGATTTGAAGCACTGGTTTTCCTCAAACCACAAGGGGGCCTTTAATCATAGTCTACATGTTCTTTTGGATAGAGGCCTGAATTAGTTAAAACATGTCATGTCATTTGAGGGACGGGAACAGCAGCAAGGCACCATGGTTAAAACATGTTCTAATGATGACTTGAATTCTAGTAGCCCAGCTGTACATCTTGTACCACGCTATTCAGATGTTTAGCCTCTCGGCCAGCTTGTTACTGAACCAGTGCGGTGTAGTCTTACCTCCAAGAAGAACGACATGGCGAAAATGTTAATGGTGCAATGCACAACAGCATGGTTTGTCCCAGATACATGGTGACTACCCACATGTGTTCAACTTCACTCATCTGCACAAGCAAAGTCACTCAAACACTCACTTAGCATGCAAGGCCCCTAATGCCTGTGCACAGCACCTGATTTATGTGGCAGCTTGTATCGGAACAGAACCACAGGGCTCTAAAAGCTGGAGATGCTTGCTGAGGGAAGACGTGAGATGAAGGAGACTTGAGCGCTGAGGTGCCAACAGACGAGTGATGGACAGACATGCTAGGGTTTAGAAAGTTCCAACAAGTGGAGAGCTCATCACTTTCTCCTACAGCCTCAGCTCATGTCTCCGAGAGCACATCCAATCCCTCCATCTATATTTAACCCAAGGTCTTGAGGACTGTGAGAGCCTGGCCTGTCAGACCTGTCACCGTGCTTCACCAATACTTTTCATGAGCTGCTGGCTTCACATATTCTCTCTCTTTCTAGACTTTACGATAACTATATCCCAGTACTACACTAAACTATGTGCCAGCTAAATTTGTCAACAGGCAGGCCTACAAATTTTCATGTATCATTTTTTTATTGTGGTTATGGCAAAGCTCAAATCTGTCTTTTCTCTCAACTGTGAGATAAAGTCACATTGTGATATAAAGCAACACTGTGAGATAAAGTCACAATCATAGCGAGACAGAAAGATTGCGAGAGATCCACCTTATTTTTAAACATGGAAGTAAGCTACTTCCTGTGAATGTTCAAGACTACAGATTTATTATCTCTAATAGATACTTAATATAACAAAAAGGTAATGCAAAACAACTTGCTTACAGTTTTGATAACAATAAAAAATTAAAATAATATGATAAAAAGTGTAAGACGAGGTGAGATCTCCCACCCTAATGTAATTTCATGAATGGCTATGCTCTTCTTCATTTTGCTGTTTCATCTGAATATCCACATTTGTAAACTAAATTGTCAAATTTTTAATTAAATAACTGATTTAGTATTTTATTTGGACGGCACTTTGCCCCTGGTCTTTTAATTGTTTTGGGCTACATTTTGTGGTACGGCAACTAAATTAGCAAATATGACTATGTTTTCATTAGCTGATGTATCTGCACATGCTAAACTTATATCTAAATATGTTACCATTTAAAAGTATATATTGTTCTTAGGAGGGCATTTTCACCCATCTTACCCTACCAGTTAGCAATATCAAGCAGCACAACAGACTGTTTTGTACATCTAAAATAAGTGGGAGCAATTGAAACCTTGCCTAATGCCTATTCAAAAAAAAAAAGGCCGCACCTGCTCTTACCTTAAAAATAAAGTGGATAAGATGGATGCAAGATGGCAATTTGAAGGAGACGCAAACTGTGCAACAGGAAATAATTCCCGTTTACCTGAGTTTTGAATGCGAATTCAGCCTGAACTGAACGTGACTAGAAAAGATCCGTGTGAGTGTTTCTGTTGAGTCGCGAGCTACAAGCACAAACAAACTTCGTGAACTGTGTATTCTGATAACAATCAAATGTATCACAAGTTGTTTTAATGAATCGCTCAAAAACACACCAGGCCAGAGTTTCTGGTGTTACGAATGTTTACTGAATCAACTTATCACCAATTAGAGCAGTTAAATCCTCAGAATTTTATAGTATTTTAATTCATTATTTATTTGTTGATACGTTGTTTCTCTGTGATCTTCATGAATAAAAATAAGAAATAAAAATCTAAATTCATCATATTTGTGTTAGCTGTGCCATTAGAAATTGTCATAAAGATCTTTTAGCTTTTTAATCACATTACCATAAAAATGTGCGTATAGCAATATGTAGCCACAGTATATATCAGTATCAGTGTGGAAATCTGTGGAACATTCTGCAGAATTATATGGAATTCATGTCTGCCTGTAACCTCTTGATCTTCCGGGAAAACCATGCATCTCAAACGAACTCTGGTCTGCAACTGGTCTGGTCTGCAGTGAGCATAAGCCCCCCCCACTATCACTCAAAATAAAAAATGAGATCTCCCTAAATCTCCATATGGGGCTTTAAACTGGAGGCCACAAAGCTTCTTTGTTGAGTAGCAAAATTAACACTCTCCTTCACTCCTCAGGGTCTCTCACTGACATCAGCACTCACACATATTCACACTTAGCAAACAGACCCATTGTTGCATTATCACATTGTATGAAGTTTAAGGGGTCAAAGCAGAAAACCATTCTCCTGAATGAGGACTTGTGTTAACATGGTACACTATAGAATTCAAAGCACTGGACAGTCATGCTCACAGTAAATACAAATACACACTTACAAAAATATGTCCACAAGTGAAAACTAAAAGTAATGTGTATTTGGGTGGCAGGCAGAAAATAATGTTCAGAGTTGGTTCCAAGGTCACTGGCCCTGCTCCCCTTCCCTTGGCAGAGAGGATTGTAATAGCTGTGCTGACAGACGTTTCTGACCAGCTGGGACCGTCAGCACTAACATGTTAACTCTTTAAGACCAGAGGACTTATATTGCATACACCAGTCAAAACCTCATGAGTACACTTTCAAGGGTACAATGTTTGTCATATCACTTGTATGCTACTCTTTTTTTCAACATGTGCTTAACCATTTTGGGCAACAGTATCCACATAACCTATTATCTTCTCCCATTGATGTTATTTTGACTGTAAAATATCATTTTATTAATCAGCGTTTTGTTGTGTTTATCAGTGACAATATCTGTATGTCCTTAAAACAATCTACAGTACATTGCCATTCAAAAGTTTAGCGTCGTTAAGATGTTTTTAATGCCCACCATCGCTGCATTTATTTGATCAAAAATACAGTAAAAAGAGAAAATATATTAGAAAATAATAGATAATGTTACTGAAATGTAAAATAACTCTTTAACATAACTGGTTTCAACATTCATATTTTAAAATATTATAAATGTTGGCAACAGTTTTAAAAACAGGATAAATTTTTTCAAAAGAACAGCATTTATTTAAAACAAATATTTTGTAAAATCTGTTGAATGCATCCCTGAATAAAATTAATTTTTAATAAATAATCTTACTGAACCAAAACTTTTGAACAGTAGTGTGAATATACTGTGGGTTATAATTAATTAATAAAAATATCTGTAATATAATAATAGTGGGAAAAAAGACGAAAGTAGTCACTATGTTTTTGTGTATTGATAATTTATGAAATGTTGTATTAATTTCCAGAGTCAACATTGTGGTAAATTGCTAGTCATTACTTGTTCTCCTGAGGAACTGTAGTGTAAATGACAATAATCTATTTGTGTATGTATGAGAAATAATTCAGCAAACAAAGATCATTAAAACTATATGCTAATCGGTTGTGGCTGGTGGGTAAAAAAAAAATAAAGAAGCATTCAAATCAAATCAATATCTTCCTTTGGGAAGTCTTAGTGCAAACCCTCAGATCCTGTGACACAAAGCGAAGAGAATGTGAGTTTAAATATGAGAGAAACAAACTGAGTCATGTGAGAGACGGCCTTTTATCAAGGTCCTGCTCCGGTCCCGGCTGAGGCGGCTGATCTGAGAACAGCTGGAGAAACACAGGTCACATGGGATTGGGCTTTCCCTCCTAACAGCTGGGAAAACAAACCACCTCAGGACTCAGTACATAACCATACATACACACCCCCATCATGCATGCACACACACATACACACATTAAACCTCTGCTTTAAACCAACAACATCAAATACTGCCCTTTACCCATCATCACATTTTCCTAAGAAACTTTACTGCACTTGCACAAAGCAGCAACAGATTAAACAGCAAACACTAAAAAAGTTCCTTGTGCTCATTCATACACATTAACAGCTTTCAGTGGTTTCATGGTCCGAAAAGTACAACAGTGGCACATGCAGTACAAGAACTAGAGACACTTCCACAAGGCCTTTATTTATGTCTGTTTAATGCACATCCGGAATCCTTTAAAGAGTTATGAATACAAAATGCTCTTTGCATGAGACTAAACAGAGTCAGATCACTTCTGGAACAGATGTACAAAAGGAACACTGTGGATTTATAAAAACAGATCTAAGTCTTTCATGTCATAATTACACACTAAATCATTAAATATGCTGAACACAACATTGGTGAGTATTTGTGTAATGTTCTTTCTTAACCACAGGACAGTTTTATAAGTTAAGAAAAGAAATGTCTAGGATTAAATTGGTTATTAAATGAAATACTGTTTACATATGAATATGATTATGTTTTGAGGAGGTGACTTCTGTTGCATTTTGGAAAGGAATATAACTGAATTTCATCACTTTATTTTATCCTGTTACAAGATAAGTTAACTGATAACTGTTGTGTCAACCATGTATGTGTTCCTGTAACAAATAAATTTGATAAAATAAAGTAAGACATGCGATTTTTGGCTTAAGAAATACTCAATTCTTGGCTTAAAAGTAAAATGAAGCACTAACTATAATGCATAATAATCATGAAGTTCATGACAGAGTGACCTGTGGGACTGTGTTTTCACACATTGTTAAGGTTTTCTTATCTCTCTGTGTTCAGTTCATCTTTTGATCATCTTTATCCATCTGCCTGTCCACACATCAGTGTGTGTGCATTATTGCCCAGGCTGCTTTCTCTTTCGGTGGAAGAAAAGAAAACTGAGCACTTGCTATGTCTCTCTTCATTCTCCTTTCCTCTAACTGTAAACTGCTGAATCTTTTCTAATGAACACTTACTCTGTCACTGCCATTTTTGTAGTTTGTATGCAGACAGAGACCCATCAGAACCAATATAGAGATTATTTCAAGGAATAGTTCAGCCAAAAAGGAAAAATCATTAAAAATGTACTCAGGTCGATCCAAGATGTAGATGAGTTTGTTTTTCATCAGAACAGATTTGGAGTAATTTAGCATTACATTACTTGCTCGCCAATGGATCCTCTGCAGTGAATGGGTGCCGTCAGAATGAGTGCTTATACAGCTGTTAAATTGGAACAATTATCCACAAGAATCCAGTCCACTATCTAACATCTTATGAAGTGAAAAGCTGTGTGTTTATAAGAACCAAATCCATCATTAAGCTATTTTAACTTAAAATTTCAAAAATTAAAAATTTCATTTGTCAAATTTTCAATATATTAAAATAGACATTTTAAATTGTAATTAGTGCTGGGCAACGATTTATCGTGATTAATCGCATCCGAAATAAAAGTTTTTGTTTATATATGTGTGTGTACTGTGCATATTTATTATGTATATATGAATACACACACATACAGTATATATTTTGAAAATATTTACGTGCATTTACAACTATATATATATATATATATACCGGCCACTTTATTAGGTACACCTGTTCAATTGCTTGATAACACAAATTGCTAATCAGCCAATCACATGGCAGCAACTCAACGCATTTAGGCATCTAGATGTGGTAAAGACGACTTGCTGAAGTTCAAACCGAGCATCAGAATGGGGAAGAAAGGGGATTTAAGTGAATTTGAACGTGGAATGGTTGTTGGTGCCAGATGGGCTGGTCTGAGTATTTCAAAAACTGCTGATCTACTGGGATTTTCATGCACAACCATCTCTAGGGTTTACAGAGAATGGTCCGAAAAAGAGAAAATATCCAGTGAGCGGCAGTTGTGTGGACGAAAATGCCTTGTTGATGTC
>JAFVLL020008364.1:0-63119 GCA_021397915.2 Tor tambroides
TTCACACTTCTAAGTAAATCCATTCAGTGACAAGAGGCCAGGACCTTGGCATCGGTCCCTTACCCTACACTACAGTAATATGCTGCGGACATAAGCCAGTCACTCGAGCGTGTTGGCACCTACTCACTCGACTGTCTGTCTTCCCACCTCTACAACACGCCGCCCCCCACCGAAGCAGCCAGCCACGGACGCCTCGCTCAGGAGGATTCTGTATGCGTCGACACAATCTCCCAGAGTGCTTCTCTTGCAAATAATAATACAGGCGGTCTAATGCACGGGAGTGGTGAGAGGGGCATGACCTCACCGCAGACTGAGTGACAAGTAGGCAATCTGCAACAGATGTCCCAGGTCACGCACCACTGAAATACTGCCTGATCAATAATGGCAATGAAAGGTAACGGTTAGGGGGGCTGCCTATCAATAGGCAGGCTCGACGGCCTCCCAATGCTGAGGGGAGAGGAACGACTCATATAAATCAATCTTGTCATTCAGGTTGGGCTGTCTCTCTGAATCTTTGGTAATCTGAAGATGAGATGAGGCAGGTGGGGTTGTCCACCCCCACGGTGGAGTGATGTGTTTGCTCAATGTGGGATGAGGCTTCCAGGAAGTGCCTCTTGAAGGGGAAAGAGAAATCATGCCGAACTACATCGAGCCAGATGACTAGGAGCGCGGCGCTTACTCTTGGAAATTCCAATGCATTATATATCTGCTGTAATTGCATATTTATGACATTACAGCCTCACCATATGAGCGTCAACACAGTGAGGTGCATACCTCATTCTTTTACATTTAGCAAGTCCGTTTACTTTCAACTCTTGTTCTCTGGAAACCAAAGTGGTGATGTAAGACATATGACAGGATCACTAGACCGATAGACATCGCTCGCTACCCGGGAAGAGCTGTGCATGCTTCATTGCCTAGTTAGCTCCTCTCTGTAAGCTGGGATTCTGTACAGTTGTAACCTTCAGATCTCTGAACATGATGGATGCTGGGACGTGGGGGTGGGGGTTGGTGGGTTTGTGTCCGCTGTGTGAGAAAGCAGGGGATGATTTACTGAGTTCTGATGCCCTCTATCTGAAGAGAGAGTAGACCCAGAGCGTCTGTTTTTGAACCTACATGAGTAAATATGGAAAACTGTACAGTTTGGATGATGGCGGTGTTCCATTTGGATAATCCAAGGACTCATGACACTCATGACAAAATTTGTATATATTTCTCTCTCTCTCTTTTTTAATGAATTGAACCAGTCTGGTTCTCAAGTTGCACTTACTGACTCAATGGTCCAGTCAAAGCGGTTAATAGCGGTTAACAGCTCACTGGAGGGAAGGATTACCACAAAGACAAGAAGCTTTTTCAGAGCTAATGTAGCAAAATACAGACCAAAGGATGTGTATTAGTTGAGAAATTGATGCTTTATTAATAGTATGTGTTTTAGCATTTTTGAGGTGTCATATTTAATGATGGTGAATGTCGTTTTGTAGTACAAGCCCATTGTGACATAATCCATATAAATAAGTACTATTTTCTGGCAAGGTTTGTAAGTATTTATCAACAGCAACGAAATGCATTCAAAAATGTTATATAACAATTGCAATAATTCCGACTCCAGTTTAAGGCTGCATAACCCTCAAGGAATTAATCCTGTGAAAAGTGCACAGCAAGTGACTGCTATAATTACTACTTAGTTACTGATAGATTCATGCACTGCTTCATACATGGAGCCAGATTCTTGATTTAACGTGTATGCCGTCATGATACACTTACTAATTTATTCAAAAAATTAGGTCAGAAACTTAAGGCGCAAATAATGTAAATCATTGGTATGAAACCACATATAAAGTAAATAATTGTTTTTTAAGTATTTATCACTGCTGTGATTTCAAGTATTTCACAATTTCATTTCAAGTTTAAAAAAAGTGGACAATCAGATGATGTGCTACTGTACTAAGAATTACAAATGTGAACACACGGGGGGATATGCGCTGTTACACATGTTTGTATGCATCTGTCATGTCCTTAGACAAGGGCACAACTCTGACCTTTGGTCTTCAAAGTACCCTCTACTGGTAAATCAATCAAGCACGTGTCCATATGCTTGTATGAGAGATAGTAGAGTGACAGACAGTATCACAACTCCTCCAAGACAAACTCCTCGCAAATAATCAAGTCAAATTTGTTTTCACCCAAGTTGGTTAAATAAAAAAGTAACACATACTGTATGTCCAAAGCGTAAGGCATATCGGTAACACTGTCCTTAAAGCCTGTATGTATAATGCATTATAGCGAATATATAATGCATCACAAATAATTGTAACCACAGTTAATACATAACACTTATCAATTCATTGTTATACTATGCATTTTAAATTTGGTTATAATTGTTTATGACAAAATATAATGCATTGCAATGCACATTATGAATAATTATAATACATTATACCCTTTAATAACCCTTTATAATGCATTATACATAAAGGCTTGAAGTGTTACCGCTATATCTTTACTGCATGTTAAACAAACAAACAAACACAACAATTAAAATTAAATAAATGAATAAATAGTAATAACATATTTATTTATTTAGTATTTACATACATATTTACATAGTATTTATTTATTCATCCATTCATTCACTTATTCATTTATTTATTATTTATTTATTTATTGATTTGCTTGCAGTATGGCAAATGTGTGGCAAAAAAAAAACAAAAAAAAATTGTAATATAAAAGGTATGATGTAAATGCAAGACCTTGAGTATTAGAATGTTGAATGTCAATTTGTCTTAGCCATTTACTATTATTAAACAACCCGGATTCCTGAAGTGTTGGGACTTTTTTAAATTTGAATAAAATGAAAACTAAAAAAACTTTCAAATCACATTAGAACATAGAGAACATAACAAATATTTAAACTTAGAAATCTTTACACTTTTATCCACTAAATGAGCTCATTTCAAATTTGATGCCTGCTACAGGTCTCAAAAAAGTTGTCATGGGGGCAACAAAGGGATGAAAAAGCAAGAAATTTTGAAAAGATTCAGCTGGGAGAACATCTAGCAACTAAATAAGTTAATTGACATCAGGTCTGTAACATTATTAGCTATAAAATGGATGTCTTAGAGAGGCAGATGCTCTCAGAAGTAAAAATGGGTAGAGGCTCTCCAATCTGTGAAAGAGTGCGTTAAAAGATTGTGGAATACTTTAAAAACAACGTTCCTCAATGTCAAATTGCAAAGACTTGCAAATCTCATCATCTACAGTGCATAATATCATCAAAAGATTCAGAGAAACTGGAGAAATCTCTGTGCGTAAGGGATAAGGCCGAAGACCTCTGTTGGATGCCTGTGGTCTTTGGACCCTCAGACGACACTGCATCACTCATCGGCATGATTCTGTCATTGACATTACTAAATGGGCTCAGGAATACTTCCAGAAACCACTGTCAGTAAACACAATCTGCTGTGCCATCTGCAGATTCCAACTACAGCTCTATCATGCAAAAAGAAAGCCATATGTGATCATGGTCCAGAAGCGCTGTCGTGTCCTGTGGGCCAAGGCTCATTTAAAATGGATTGTTTCAAAGTGGAAAAGTGTTCTATGGTCAGACGAGTCCAAATTTGACATTCTTGTTGGAAATCACGGATGCCGTGTCCTCCGGGCTAACGAGGAGGGAGACTTTCCAGCATGTTATCAGCGTTCAGTTCAAAAGCCAGCATCTCTGATGGTATGGGGGTGCATACGGTAAGTGCATACGGTATGGGCAGCTTGCATGTTTTGGAAGGCACTATGAATGCTGAAAGGTATATAAAGGTTTTAGAGCAACATATGCTCCCCTCCAGACGACGGCTATTTCAGGGAAGGCCTTGTATATTTCAGCAGGACAATGCAAAACCACATACTGCAGCTATTACAACAGCATGGCTTCGTAGTAGAAGAGTCCGGGTACTGAATTGGCCTGCCAGCAGTCCAGATCTTTCACCTATAGAGAATATTTAGCACATCATTAAACGAAAAACACGTTAAAGATGACCACAAACTCTTCAGCAGCTGGAAACCTATATCAGGCAAGAATGGGGCCAAATTCCAACACCAAAACTCCAGAAACTCATAACCTTGATGCCCAGACATCTTCAAACTGTTGTAAAAAGAAGAGGAGATGCTACACCATGGTAAACATGCCCCCGTCCCAATTATTTTGAGACCTGTAGCAAGCATCAAATTTGAAATGAGCTCATTTTGTTCATAACATTGTAAAATTTCTCTGTTTAAACATTTTCTATGTTATCTTTGGTCTATTGTGAATAAAATATTGGCTCATGTGATTTGAAATTGTTTTAGTTTTCATTTTGTTCAAATTTAAAAAAACGTCCCAACATTTCTGAAATTCGGGTTGTAAATAAAGACATAGAAAATACCATTTACTAAATTATATAACATACCAATACAATGATATATTGATAGTGTAATAGAAAGTTATTTATTATTCATATTTTAAAGCAGCAAGCAAGATAATTTTAACACTCCATTTCAGCCATGTCACTGGACCTTGCGCTTAGCAAAAATGTCGGCCAGTTCCCAATGAGAACAGAAAGCACTTTAGCCAGCTGCTAACCAAGTGTCCTCAGAGAGACTTTCTGCTAGACTGAATTAGATGAGCGGCTGAAGAAAAGTTGTGTTTCTGAGGTTACCTCGTATTTCTGCTGCAGTTCATTTGTTTAAGCTCATACAAGACGTCCCCTGACATGGACAATTTAATGACCTTTGCACTTACTGCTCTGTTGTTGTTCATAGTTGCACTGAAACATGTTGAGACAGGAACGCAAAGGCGATTCTAAATCAGTTGTTAAGAGCAGGGAGCCGTTCAGAGCCCTCGGGCCACAGGCACATCAGGTCATGCAAGGACTTGTGGGTAAATGTGCTGCTCCAGTCACTGTGTAGAAGACTAAGGCTGCATCCCAATATGCATACTTCCCTACTATATAGGAGGCGAACAGTATGTGAAAAGAGTAATATGTCCGAATTTGCAGTTTTCATAAAACAGTAGGTACAAAAGACCTATTACTTCCAGCCAGATTCAAATGCTCTTTGACCTTCCATTTAAATCCTATTTATTGCATAATATATACTTTTTGCATTTTGTTAATAATAGCCTACATTTACAGTATAGATCCATATGTCTAACAGTGAGTCTACCTGTTTCCAAATGTAAACCTTTATTGCATAATTTATTTACATCTTCCTTCACACATAGGGAAAAGAGCCTAGAGCGTTCAAATGTGTTTGCTTAACATTCAGTGCTGCTGCTATCGGCTGGGGGAGGGATTTGTCACCATGTGTTCGCTTCTGTCTCTAAAGATTCAAGATTTAAGTGTGGGGCCTGACCCAACAGAACCAGCCCCCGGCTTCAGTGTTTCGTCCATCCGCTGAGATATTGAACTGAATCTATATGTGCCATTATACAGCAAGCAAGGCAGAACAAAAAGCCCTAGGGAGGTTCTCTACCCCCAAATTAGCGGCCATTGAAGGCTGCATTACGAAAGAGTGCATAATCAGCCTTCAAGAGTGCTTAGTGCAACACTGACCAATAATAGAGCCAAACATACACACACACACACGTATGCAAAAGAGCAGCGCTTTTCAACTGGTTTTGCTTCAGGAGCCTGATTTTACATTGCTCATGGTAACCTAACATAGTATTAAAACTGTTTATCATACAAAAATGGTACATTTTAGAAATGATTTAGTCAAACTGATTTCATAATATGAAATTCTTATCATTTTTGAGGATGGTTAGGGTTCGGGCGATGCAGCCTGTCTATTTTGATGTCTTCCTAGTTTGGCCACCTTCTAATAAATTAGATTACTGTAGCATATGCTTAAGATCATTGATGGGTGTTTACACTTTATGGCTTAAGAGACCATTTTAGCCTTTGACATTTGCATATAAGACTGGACCCTATATTCTACCTTTATATGGCTGCTAAAGTGCCAGTGGTTGCCCCCACTATCAAGAAGAGGCTAAACAGATCAACTCTGTTCTCTACATCAGACTTCAAACACATTCCGAAGAGACCCTCAGTACCAGCCCTGGCTGACCAGTGGACTAACACACCACGATTACAGGTTAGATTAATCACACTCAAATATATAAATTTCTTTATTTAGTCCGTTTTTAATCAGTTTCACGGGTATCTGGTATACGAATGTTTTGTTTGTATGTTTCATTATTATATTAGCCTATTACTCACTCACATTTGATTAGTAAGCTCTAAACACTCACATTCAGGTGTATGAATGTATCTCTGGTTTAATATATGTTAGATGTCTCTTCTTGATATCAAAATGATCTGCTCTTTCTCAAACAATGATGTACACTATGTGAACATACGAGTTTTACTGTACTGTGGGAAGAATTACACCAGTCATAACAGTCATAAAGAGCCAGAGCAGAACAGTCATAAAACATGCAAATGAGATGTCAAGTGGAACAAAGAAACACTTTCCCGCTGAAACTATGTGCCTTGTTATTGGTCAAACTAACCAAAATGGGTGTTACAGGGAAACCAGATAAAACTTCTCCCACACCCAAAAGGTGGGCTCTTCTCTTTACTTTCGGTGCCCTGGAGACACACATCACCGTGGAAAACTCGCGACTCCCCTTTTGGGGGGAGTCCGAGCTTCTGGCAGATATAAGTTCAGTAACTTTGGCGATTTAACTTCGGACCAATCAACCCGTGGCTGGAATGACGAAGCTTTCACTCCTAAAGGAATTCATCAAGAATCTACGCATTATACATGCACCAGGACACTTTACTCAGCACCAACAAAACCAATATGCAAGTAACCGCTTGTTAACTATTTAGATGCGCTTCTAGGCTTCGACCCCTTTTAATTAAGGTGATGTAATTCTTTGATGGTTCTAACAGGTTGTGTTTAGCTGATGTGCAAATCCTGCCATTATGCTCTCTCTCTCTCTCTCTCTCTGCGCAAATCCTGCCATTATGCTCTCTCTCTCCTCTTATGCGCGAGCTCTCTCTCTCTGCGCAATCCTGCCACATGCTCTCTCTTTGCACGCGCTGGAAAGCACTTCCTCTCTCTCTCTCTCTCTCTCTCTCTCTCTCTCTCTCCATGCCTCCCTGGTGGTGGCATCTATGTTTAATGTGTATGTTTGTGTCCAGTTCGATGTTACATGTTCCCCTGTAGTGTAGTTTAATAAACATCCATATGTATTCACACTTGGTTGTCTGTGTCTGCCGCTCACAGGTCACTTTAACGTTCCGGTTTTGCTACATGCTCTATGAGCGATGTATTAGTAAGGAAAATAAATTTTTCGTGGCCTGAGAAATAATTTCCCTTAAAATCAACAGACGATTAAAACTGTCCGTACTGCGGACGAACAAATCATTTTATTGTACTATCAAGGCTACAGTTAATTCCTGAAGATGAATATATAATTGATAACAACCCGTTATGATTAATTATGTTCATCTCACTTTGAGCTAATTTGCTACATTACTTAACATCAAAATAATGGGCAACACTATAGTATGGAACCAGTTCTCACTATTAACTAGTTGCTTATTAAACATGCGTATTATAGCATGCACATTGGCTGCTTGTATTATTTAAGCACATATTCTGCATGACCATATTCTACATCCCTAATCCTACCCAATACCTAAACTTAACTACCTTACTATTAATAAGCAACAAAATAGGAGTTTATTTAGGCAAAAGTCATAGTTAATGGTTTGGACCTTAAAATAAGTGTGACTAAATAATGCAGAGTTTAAGAGATTGCCCTCCTTTTTAAAAACAAATGACTGTTGGTTAAATAAATGGTTAGCAATTTATCATAGCATTTAGCATTGATTTTTTTTGTAGGGTGCTGTCTGTGACCTATTATTATATATAACCTACCAGTTGAGAACCACTGCAACAGTGTATCCAAGCGTGTATGTCCTTTGTTCACGTACGTGTGACCTTCACTATTTTCAGGAATAATTCATGCAGTCATGCAAACACCATGACTATATTTCCATGTTATCAAAATATGTAGTAATAGATAAGGCATATGAGACAAAACTTCTGTGTGCTGTTGGGTAATCCATGAAGAACTCGCCCAGTTTAGGCATTTCCGCGAGTGAGGAGCAGCAGCTGTCCTCCAAATGCAACAGTCCCTGGATATGATGTCCCTCCAGTCCCTCCTACAGCTGTTCCTGATGGGAAAACATTCCACGACTGGAATGGACAGCCAATATCTACACCCCATGGGCAAACTGCTCTGGCAAGCATATACGACAGGTAAATATTTACATTCAGTATGGCATCATCATTGGTTTGCCCTCTAATGGCCAGACTCTATTAGTAGCCACAGTGCTTATCTTTAACTGAGGTTTACCATTCGCTGCCTAATTATAAAAAGTATAATAACCCCCTTTTACAGCAGAATGTGCAGTCAATGATGTCGTGTGACATGCACCATATATAGTAACAGGCTTAGTGCGTTTTATGCCAAAGCTCAGGGCTCAGATGCTGTACAGCCAACTGGTCAGTTTTGCAACATGAAACCTGACATGGCTTGAAACTAATTATATTACAAATACATACATTATTATATCTTACTATACCGCTTATTGCACTGCTGCTTGCAATATATAACCACATAATCAGCTTATGTTTTTATATTGAAGAAAATCATTCAAATTCATCGTCCAAGACCCCATGGTCTTGTCTTGTTATGATAATCACTTAACGAGGTTGTTGAGTAATGACAATGCAGTCAGTGAGTGACTGCCATTTGGTTATTATAGCAAAGTGCGGAAACCTCCTGTGGTCACTCATAGCATGCAGTACAGTATGAAATTAGCATGCATCTGTAAGCAGAGATCCTTATGGATTTCATCTCTTTGGCCTTTTTTTAATAATCAAATGGACTGATTTTGCTAAACAGATTTTACGGTGTCCAGGAAACTGTTTTATTGGATTAGAATGAGCATGTGTGGTTATAGGAGCTATTATCTGACAAGCCTAATGTAGTCAGCAAATAGGCTAATATAATGGTCCAGTTTGAAGAATAGACCAAAATTATGTTCTTATTCAATGATAATTTCTGAAATGTATTTCAAATTTAATTCATATGCTCTAAGGTGTCTGTGCTACAGTAAAATTATACAATAAGGTACTGAGTATTATTAATTAACAACACACATTTACTATAGAGTAGCAGTTAGGACTAAGATTAGTTGCATGTAATTATGCATAATTTACTGTTTGCTATAATAAGTACAGGTAACATGCATAACAATAAATAAATAAAGTGCTACCAGTGATGTTTGTAGGAAGGCCAAACTGTTGGAGTAGAAAAATGGAATGACGTGCTGTACAAAAACTGATGCAGACTGTAAAAAAATTGAGCTTTATTGGAAGGTGTAGCATCTACAGCGAAGGACAAAACAAAATAAATTAAAAACTGTACAAAAAAAGAATTGAAACAGCAAATATGTGCTAATTTGGCTAAACCAATTGGCCCAACCGTAAGCAGAACTGAATAAACCCATGGAGCAAGCCCATTTATAGGCTTAATGCTGCTTTCACGTGCTATCGGAAATTTCCTATTTCCCACTTATGAAGTCGTGATTATGAGCTTGTCATATTCAAGTGCTTTAATGTCGGAAAGAATAAAATGTAGTATCCCATTGGCTGACAATCATATAAACATTCACCACGCTATACATGCAGTTTGCTGATATTTCTGGAATTTCAGTCAAATACATGCTTATTTCACTGCTTATAAAACATACAATATGCTTCGAATGATCGTTCATATCTAGCCTATAAATACACTACTTTAGTGACAAGGCCAAGGGATGTAGTTGTTTTGAGAACAGCATTGACAGCAGCAATGGTTGTCCTCTCCACCATGTTTAAAGTTTATGACCCGCCCAACTCGGAAACTCTGGTATCAAAATTATTTCTGAATTTCCCAGTTGTAAATACAACTTGAGAGGACGTTCACGTCCAATTTCCGATTAGGAAACTCGTATTTACGATAATACCGATAGCACGTGAAGGCAGCATAAAGTCCCACTTACAGGTCAAACCATCACAATTGAAACAAACTGAAAATTTGCAGCAGTCAAATTAAATAATATAAAGACAAAACACAACGAAATTGAAACTTCCCAAACAAATACTTTCAGAAACATTAACAGAAGAGAGATTTAACAGCAAATTAAAAGAGAAAACAGCTGTTCCTAAAATGTTGGACCACGTTTTTCTAGCAAACTGGTTAGTCTGTAACATTGTTACTCTAATAAAATCAGTTAAGGTTACCCAATACATTTTATAAATTGATCAATGTTTAAATTTTAATGCATTTAAGAATAACGAAAATATAGTTCATTAAAAAAATTGTAGCATCCATAACAACTGATTTTATATTTCAATCAAAAACATTATTTAGCATCACTGAATCAAATAAATTACATCAATTTCTGCCAACCAAACTTATTTTTATGGGTTAAATCAATTTAAAAAAAAATGCTCTGTAAGGTAACCACATGCTGAACATGTCTTTAAAATGACAAAAAGACCAAAATTATAATTAAAAAAAAAAGTAAAAAAAAAAAAAAAAGTATGAATGAATGATTTTTTTATTTATTTATTTATTTTTTTGGTCACACTTTAGTTTATGGACTATTGACTAATTATTAACTATGACTTTTGGCTCTGAAAACTCTTACTGTTTATTTATAGTTATTAAGGTAGTTGTTAAGTTTAGTTATGGGGTGGATTAAGGGATCTAAAATAGATAGAATAAGACATTATTATGTGCTTTATAACAGCCATTATGTTAGTAATATGCATGTTAAAGGGATAGTTAATCCAAAAATAAAAATTTGATGTTTATCTGCTTACCCCCAGGGCATCCAAGATGTAGGTGACTTTGTTTCTGCAGTAGAAGAAACGGTGGACCAGAGGTAAAAAATTATATAAATACTGTTCAGTTTCTTGTACAGACCGATTGTTTCATGTCTTAAGACCTCAGTGTATCGTCACGAGCCACAAGGTTTAATTTGATTTTGTCTGTGTATGTTTTTTTTTTGACTTTCAAAGCCGTGGGTCCCATTGACTGCCATTATATGACAGACAGACTGCAACGGCTTGAGTTAAAAATCTTCGTTTGTGTTCTGCTGAAGAAACAAAGTCACCTACATCTTGGATGCCCTGGGGGTAAGCAGATAAACATCAAATTTCATTTTTGGGTGAACTATCCCTTTAATAAGCAACTAGTTATTAGTGAAAATTGGTAATTATTTGTAATATAAGTAAAAATTCAAATAAAGTCAAATTTCCTTGGGGATTTTTTTTTTTCTCCCTTTCTATAGAGCTTCCCATTGCAGCACTTCCTTTAGCTTGACGGAAGGGATATGACTTACTGTAGCTGAGGCAACATTCATGCCTGACATGTCTGTGTGACATAAGCGTAACTCTAAACAACTGTCTCCACCCCCCACCCCCACCCCTGCTGTGGCTATTTATATCCTAATATCATGGCAAGTACTTTATCTTGCGGAGTTTAATTGACCTTACAGGGGGGCGCAGGCACCCCAGGACAAAGCGGCAGTAAGATTAATGCAGCAGAGTGTTCAGTGGGCTGGCGTTGAGGACTCTCAGAGGACTCTGGATGCTGAGTCTATACATTGCCAAGACTTGTCTCATAGGCTCTTTAGTGAAGGTGGACGTCCCTGCCCCTGTTGCTCTGGTCGGAGGCCCTGTGTCCCAAGCTGCCGACTGCACGGGCATCTTATCGGAGGGACAGTCCATGAGGCTTTTGTCATTGTCAGTGTTGACATTACCTCTTTCATCCATCCTTTTGTTTTGGTTTTAATTACATGTCGGACGATGAAGAGCCTGTCTGTGTATTTTTGTCTGGAGAGCATGCTAGTGTTTGGGACTCCATTGTTGTTGTGAGGCTTGCACAGATTAGCTTTTCACCGTAATCAGTAGGAAGTGCATTTTTTAAAGCACTATTGAGCTTCTGTGCTGTCTAAGAGCAACAATAACAATGCTACAATGCTTTTTATGACTTGAAGTTGAACATTTCATTGCCTAGGAAGAATGTGATAAGGTACCTTAACCTTAAAGCTGAGAATTTGCCATATCAAGACTCGACTGCAACAAGACAGAAGTGCAGGATTGAGTGTGAAGTGTGCATAGTTCTTCACCGCTGCTGTTTGTACAATAGCGATAGGTAAGGTTAGCCAACTAGCCTTTAGACAACAGAGTAGTCAATTAGTCATGTTGACTAAGGAGATTGTTTAAAATATATAAATTTATTACAAAATTGAGTTATTGTTTATTTTTATTTGGATACCATTTAGAAGCAGCATGTGTAAAGCTGAAAATGTGACTGTGGATACAAAATGGTTACAAAATAATATCACATTGCTTGTTGTACCACATTGCATGGAAGTTTCAAAGTGAACTGTCCACTGTCTCATGCTAAATAGCATGTTTAATTTTTTCATATTACGTTGTTTGTTGATAGTGTAAACTGAAAGTGTTAATAAAAGCAAATGCGAGATAAAAACACATTTTATAAATCAGCAATGTCATTTTTGCTTCTTTATACAAAACTTTCAGCTCTTTTGTATAGTGTCGTGACTTGTATTTCACCAGACTCGAACGCTTCGTACCATTGTGAGCCACCGAGCAAACTACAAAAAACAATATATCACCTATAGAGCAGATTATGGCATGCAAACATTAAAATATATGAGTTTAGAAATCATGCATGCAAAGTGTTTTGCAGTCATAACGTAGTTTTGTGCAAGGAACCATGCAAAAAGCTAATTAAATCATTGAAATATAAAATTAAAATAAATCTTTTTAAAATGACAACAATCTAAACAAAACACTTAATAAAAAAATATTAAAAATATTATACCTGTTTACCTGCATGTCATGTGACCATGTGAATAATATGTAATCATGCGATCAATAAAAAAGTAACTGTAGCCTGATTACGGGTATTTTAAAAATGTAATATAATCTAATTACAAGTACTTAATTTTTTGGAATCTGATTACATATTCCAGATGATTACATGTAATCGGTTACTACTCAGCACTGTATATATTATGAAAAATATGAATATGAAATATGAATAAGAATACGTAGTTGCACATACAGTACCTAGCACAAAAGCATTACGCATTCTCAAATAAATCAATGTTTCTGTGTTCTGAGCGTCTACACAATGTCTGGAGGCACGCTCTTGAACATAGATACAGTACAACATGTAATCTCTCTCTATCTGTCTTGCTTGATCTCATCGCCTCTGTTAAACCCTCCCCTTCCTATCTGTGACCATGCCATGCTTAAATGTCACTAAACATGTGGTCTGTTTGGTCACCATAGGCTTATAAAAGCACAGATATGTTCGGAAACAATTCTGTCCTCCCCACGTGTTTCCTATCTGTCACTCTCTTCTGCTCTCCTCATCTGTATGCTTGCGGGGACGGCCGGCCAGTGACTTCTTTGTGTAATCCATCCCTGCTCTGCATTGCTTGTCAAATTAATGAATCATCAGTCACCAGGTATTAAGGATTGAGAAGGCCTCAAGTGTCTGTCCCCTCCTCCTTTATTCACTGTTCCATCAATGCATCCATCCCTTCCATCAGTTCTAGTGTGGGACCTGGACATGTCAATGCTCACCATTGATGATGGCAGTATTCACTGAACATGATTCAAACATGGGAACTGATCCTAACTCATGTATCATGATTAGTAAGTCTGATTCACCAGTTCATGTAATAATGAGATTTGCCCAAAACTGGCATCTTAGGGTCATACACAATGGCAAACTGGCTCATTTCAAGGAGTAACTGTCAGACATGTCCAAAAGTGAGTTTTGATTGAGTAACCTGTAACTCATATCATACCCATATTACTTCTATTTCTATGGCATTCTGGAAGATATGGCTTGGAATTGCATCCAAATGCTCAGTAAAATCCCTTCCAAGTCTCTATTGGCTCGTTTCCACAGAGCGGTACGGTTCAGTACAGTACAGTACGGTACGGTACGCAATTATGTCCATTTCCATTGTCAGAAGTTGTGAATGGTACCAAAATAGTGAACCGTACCATACCACTTTTTTGGTACCCTTCCGTTGGGGTACCTAGCACAGCAAAGGGTACCAAAAGAGTGGAGCTAAACTCACTGCAGAACGTTGATTGGTTGACTAGAATCACTTGTGCGTGCTACAAGGGGATAAAGCTTCTCCTTCGCTCGTTCCGCTCTGCTGTCCATGAGTGTTAGGCTTATTTACATCAGAGTGGGCAAACACAAAAAAATAACAGTGTATTTTATAATTTTATATTTTCACACAGACAATAGCCATTTCTCAATATGCGTTCTTGTGGATTGTGAAACGTCATTGCCCAAAAACCCACGTAATTTTCAAAATATTACTGTTATTCTGTCATGAAATGTAGTTTTAAGAGTTTTTCAGGCGAGAATGTAGTTGTTTAAAAATCAAATCTGCGGTTTATTTATGAAGATATAGCGCTTATTTGAAAATTTGCTATGCTGATTTCGGAGCTCCAGGCGATCACCGGGCGCTCAGTGCTCATGTATCCGCCTCGAGCAGCCTTAGCTCGGCTAGTCCTTCCGACATTTGCCACTGGCTCTGATGTCTCTGTAGTGATTAAACATGAGATGCAGTTCGTTTGGGGTATATTTAACAGGCATTCGTGGTCTCATGAATCTATTATTTGTTCCTGGTCGTGTCGTTTTGGCTGAGCACAAAGTTATGTTTAACTTTATATATTTATTTTGAACTTTACCGTAGTACAGCGCTGACTTTGTAGCATATGTTTGACTGAATTGTTTGCTTTTGTCTTTATTTAATCTTATATAAGCCTCTTATACTTGGTACTTATACTTTTATAATGGCTGTTATTGTTCATTAAAACTGACATAAAAAAGCAACCCAGGCTCATTGGAAATACGTGCCTCTACATACATTTCTGCAGCCCCGTAATTATGTACCTTACTGCACGTTTCGCGGCAGTTTCAAAGTGAAATGTCCAGAGAGTGGCGCTAAAACACACGTTTAATACGTGACCGTGGCACATTTTTATTACGTTGGTACAGGCACGTATTGCAGCGTTTTTATTATGCTGACTGAGGTATGTTTTGCGGCCATTCAGAATTCAAATATCCGGTGAGTGTCGCTAAAGATTAATGCTCTGTCATGTTGGAAATATCCCCTACACCAAACCCAACCCTAAACCTACCCGATAGTGTTAACAAATGCAAAAGTAATATAAAAACGTATTCGCTGATGCAGTCATGCTATTTTAACTTCCTTATGCGGATTTGAGCTGTTTAGTCAAACCGTAGTTTCACGGGGATTCGTACCGGAGCTCCTCATCACCTAAGTGGAACGCCGTATCGCATGAGCTATCGAGTAAAGCTACTGAATTAGAAAACTCATGGATATGAAGCTGTATATGTGATGACAATGTTCAAAAGTTTCAGTTTTCAAATCGTGCTGGATGTTAAAATTGTTTTGAAGTCATATCATAACATTCTTAAACTAATTGTGTGAAAATTAGTCTTTATTAATCAAAAATATACCTGTAAATCATACTTTTGTGTGAAAAAGAATAAAAGTTGTCAGAGTTTTACTGCCTCTAGTGTTCATTTCAACTGGAAACTGCAGCAATTTGTATGTATAGGTACGTTTTTTCAGTCTTGCAGAAATGTATGAAGAGGCACATATTTCCAATGAGCCTAGGTTGCAAAAGAGGCAGAGCTGTGCTTATTGTCGGGCTTTATCTTTGATTGCTACTTTCCGTGATGCACCACGCCTATCAAGTAAGGGTACTGTTGGCGGTGGAAACGTAAGCTGGATCAGGATGTTCGGTCCTGAACCGTACCGTACTGTACTGTACTGACCCGTACTGCTCGGTGGAAACTAGCCATATGATACTCTAGTGCCAAGATATGGCTGATTGCTTTGCTTTGCTGTTTTTAGGGTTTTCTGGGTGGTTGCTAGTATGTTGTTAGGTGGCCACTACTGATGCTTTTAGGGCAGCACTATTGGTAGTTTGGCAGTGTATTCTGGTTGATTGCTAGGACATTGCCAGGCTCTGGCTAGGCTGTTACTAAGTGTTTTCTTAATGGTCCAAATCAAAAGAGGTAAAAGGTAAGAGGTCTTTATAATTCTGCCCCTTTTCAATGGAAGTACATATAGGGAAATTTTCGTTTACAGATTTTTTGGTCTTTCTGGCATAATTCATATGTCTGATCACTTAGTAAGGTCAAAGTACAACAAGTTTTATCTGTAAAAAAATTATAATTATGGTAATTCTTTGCTTTGCAAGAACCACTGATTAAACAGAATCCAAAATGCCCACAGAATTCCTCACTGCCAGCTTTTGTCTGTCTCTCTGGGTCCATGCCCTCCCATTCCTGTCTCGCACCGCCCCCACCCTGCACCCCGCGCTTCATAACGCCTGCGGAGAAATGTGAAAAACATGTCATCACTGAGCAATGTCTCCAAATATAACCAAGCTCACACTACAGACAGATGCAGCAGCAGATACGGGAGGGCCTGCACTCTCATTTGTGTGACCTCATAGAAAGTCTCGACCATGGATTCGTAATGCACAAACAAAACACATTTCCACTCCGTGACATATTCCCAGTCCACTGTGATGTCCAGGGTCCTTGGTCAACAGATGATGCGATATCCTCCAGCTGTGGATACAACTGCAATTGTAATCGCATGACTGTGCACAAAGTGTACAGGGATTATTTATAGCCCATCTGTTTAACTTGGGTCTCCAATATGAGTCCTAATATGATGCTGCCTTAATGCAAGGGACGATTTTGCAGATAAAGTTAAATTCAGGTGATAATATCCACACTGAGCCTCATAGGATACCACAATGCTGCAGAGCATGTTGAATACTACATTTTCTTTGGTTATCATAACGGTATGAAAACAAAAAAATCTTGTTGGCTGATACCATATGTCCAGTAGTGGTGTTTACTACCTGATCACAAGGGCTCTGCAGATTCCAGTTGAAATGCCTTGGCTCTATTGGACTGATTCAGTGTTGTGCTGTGTGTTTTATTAAGGAGGTGGCCACGCTTGTCGGTAAATTCAGCTGGAGATCGTCTGAACTCAACCGTTATCATAAATAGCAACCACAGAGCGTTTAAAGTCCATTTAAATTTATGGTGCAGAAAGTTGCCCCTTTATATCCTGTTCAGTCCTAATTACAGTTTCCCAGTCCGGTTCAGATGGCAGAACACATTTACAGATCTCTTCATCTGTATTTTTGATTTGGCAGCGACCTCAGTGACCCTAAGATGAGTCCCTTGGGGAAAACTATTTGTAGCGTTGTGCTGATAGCAAGTTACCACACACCGAGACTGCACATACACACAGACATGCTTTGACTTAGTACCTTCACTGTACTATCAATTTGTTAAGACTGAATGGGACTGAGATTACTGTATTGTGGAATGGTAGTCTGAAGCTAGATGCAGAAGATTAGCACAATCTGCCACACTTTGCTGAGAATGTACAGCACCACTCAACCACTATAATCTAAATCATGAATCAGGCCTTTACAGCGTTGAATGGTCCTCCACTGGTTAGATGATTAACATCTGCAATGGGTGGATTGCCCAAAAGCATTGTTAGCCACCTATGTCGCCAGTTCTGTTGTTGCTAACATAATTCAATGATCTGGTGTTTCCTGAAACCATACCTCCAACAAACATTCGCAAACAGCATTGCAGACTTGTGTAGTTGGAACAGCTCAATACCTGGTTAGAGTCTTCCAGTCTGTATATGTTAGCATGTCAACAATCAACTGTGTTTTTTCAGAGTATGCATATGCATGTGCAGAAGGGAGCAATGAACGGATTTCTGTTGCTTTGTGTGAATAAAGTATAATATTTAAACATTAATTGTGATCTTGAATCAATTAATTAGTATAAGTTATTACTTAACCACTGCGCATGACGTCATTAATAACATTTCTATATAATCGAATCAATGTGGTTCAAACGGTGGAGGTGCAAGTTTCTCCAACTATGCATTGCACTATGGCAATTAAGCAGTGATTTACAATGTTTTGTGGGAAATCCAGATTGATTAAAAAACATACACAAATCTTTTTACCAAAAATGTATTCACTACTTATACTTCCATGGATGATAATAGCACAATGCAAATTCTCTAGCAGAATATTCTCTACCCCAAAAAATGTTTATTTACCCATACAGTATGTTGCTTCAAACCAAGACTTTCGATCATCTTCAAAACACAAATTAAGATATTTTTATTGAAACCTAGGATATTTCTGTTCCTTTATTCAAAGTCCATGCAACCAAACCTCTGACCATTTAAAAAAAAAAAAAAACATTTTTAAAGGAATCCAAATGAATCAAATGATTTAATTCAAGTCTTCTAATGATCTACGATTCCCCACATACAAAAAGCACATCAAATATGGCAAACAGAAGCTCAAATATGCTTATTTGAAACATATTGTAAGAACCAATGAGGTTTTTTCTCATGTGTCATGCAAGCATGTTTGAACTTCTGCAAGAACCAACCAGGTGTTTTCTTGCGCATCAGGCAAGTACGATTAAGCTTCTGTTTTTACCATATATGTTCTCTATGTATTTGTTTTGATCCTTTGTATGTGAATAAAAGGCTAAATTACATTTGTTCATATAAAGCAGACAGGTCTCATCAGAAGTTGGAAATTGATTCATTTTACTATGTTTTTATGAACTTTTTGAATCGCTCGTTGAATTGTTTTTCTTGCATGGACCTTCAGTAGAATCTTATGGGTTTGGAATGATATGAAGATGAGTAAATGATGTCAGAAATTAAATTTTTGCATGTACTAACCATTTACTTTATGCTAAACTCAGAACATTCCTGAAAGTTCAACAGGGATTTCCAATGTAATTTTACCAGATCTCGTTGTCCTTCCACCGTGTGTCTCATGGGAATATAATTGTTACATTTCATCTGCCTTAAATGCACAGGCACATGAGCAATACAGTGATCTTTATGTTCTCATCATTAGAACGATGCTCTGTGATCACCTCTAGAAGTCAGCAATAGTATCCCTGAATCCTGGAGCAAAGAGACACAACTGACAGCTGTCTAATGTAGGAAACTCAGAAGCAAAACCAAGAGAGTCTAGTTTATCTACAGCAGGATTGTTTTTTGAGAATGTTTTGTGTGGCGCTGCAGTTATCAAAGTCTGACCAAGGCATACAATATATTTTATAGGCATTCAGTGGCTAGTCCTTAAACCACAGCCTTAGAGCCACTCCGAATGTGAGCTCCAGCAGAACTAATCCCTTAAGATAACAGTAACCCATGTATGTAACAGTTTAAGCAGAACCTGGTCACGAAAACTAGAGACGTAAATATTCACGCAGTTTAGCTTTCAGTAGGACAATCAGAAACGTTCAACCCCTCCCTCAGTGGAAACTATATCGAATCTAATCAGTAAACTGGTGCCATCATGTTCACCTTGAATGGCCAAACACTGTAGTTCACCTTAGTTTTTCACGTGATGTTATGTCAGGATGTAGGATCAGTAGATCTTAAACAGACTCTTAAATTTGTAATCCCACACTAATTAACAATATGCCCAATAACACGGTAATTGCACAGTGAGCATGGCCAATGATTAACCCCTTAGGTGCCTGCAGGCCTGTCATCATACTAGTTGTACCCTTGTACATTAGTGTGCATATAGATCGGTCAGTATGTACACACACATGCCATCCAATTAGCTTCAGCTGATAGGTCTTAAAATAGACATGGAGGAGGTATTTCACGGACCACTTGCTCCTTGGCTCTGGATTCGTGAATGGACTCATCTCCAGTGAAGTGATTACATTTCTTGACCGATTGCAATCAATATGGGTGACCTCTTGCAAAAAAAAGCTCAACGGTTAACAAAGTCTCTTAGTACCCTATGACAATCGGATGCATATCAGGGCGCACCCAAAACATCTTCTTAAACATGCAGTGAACGTGGAATCGGAGTCCCATTGGAGCAACTTCCCTGTCAAGTGGTGCACAATAATGAATGATTGATATGAACACCCCTGGCTTCACAGTGGTGAGTCAACAACTGTTAGACCCCCACTGGATGCAAGAACAGCAGGTTTAGGCCGGAATGCAGCCCATCAAGATCTATCAACATTATGTGACAGTGAGTTCCTTGTAATCTTGGCGATGAGATAATGCATTGAGCACTGCAATAGAATGCCCTTGTTGAGCTATAAATTTTGTGGTTGTGAGTCTCACCTTGGGTTTCTATGAAAAAAAATAGAATTGGGTTTATTGGGTTTAAAAAAAAAGAAGAAAATCTAGATTTTACATTCTTTGTAGCAGATTTGTACTTAATAAGATAAAGGATGTTCAACAGCATTGTTGAACACTCTTATCAAAAAATGTTTCAAAGCCAGATTTGTAAGCTTTTACCCCTAATAATTAATATGTGGTTACAATATATGTAATATATGTATGTTCTATGTGTTTATTTGTTGTCACTACCCTCACTATGTATACACTTTATATACTTGGAAAGGAAAAAAGGAGGACGTGACGTGTGGCCAAGTATGGTGACCCATACTCGGAATTTGTGCTCTGCATTTAACCCATCCAAGTGCACACACACACACACAGCAGTGAGAAGTGAACATACACACAAACACACTGTGAACACACACCCGGAGCAGTGGGCAGCCAATGCTGCAGCGCCCAGGGAGCAGTTGGGGGTTCGGTGCCTTGCTCAAGGGTCTCACCTCAGTCATGGTATTGAGGGTGGAGAGAGCTCCGCTGGATATTCACTCCCCCCACCTACAATCACCCCACCTGCCAGACCTGAGACTCAAACCCGCAACCTTTGGATTATAAGTCCGATGCTCTATCCATTAGGCCACGGCTGCCCACATGGCCATGACTGCCCTACTTGCATCAGAACATTAGAATTCAACATTTATTTTCCAAAACATTTTGTGCCAACCTGTTACATTCCAAATATTTTGAAACTGAATGCTATACGGTTGAAGGTTAGTGCAAAATTGTTGATTACCAAAATTATTTCAGCACATCATGTTATTTGACAACAGACTATTTATCAATTGCTATTGTGCTTAAGTGACCCAATGTAAGTGCAAACATAATGAAATACTTTAATATAAAAGAAACTTACCGCTGTTTGAACCATGTGTACAAGGAAAAAAACAACAAAAAAACAACCAAAAAAAAAAAAAAAATCATGATGTCAGTCCATCAGATACATGTCTGAAATTTTAGTAAATTTAAATGTGTAAATGTCAAAAAATGAGCAGAAATAAATAAATAAATAAATAAATAAATAAATAAATGTAATGGTGATGAATGAGAACATGATGTATATTGGCTTATATTCTCATAGACATCATTCAAAACCAATTTTTTTTTAATAATTCATGTTTTGTTACAAATATTTTTACATGCATCATGTTCAGTATCCTGTTTATTATATTAGTCACAAACGGAACACATTGTTTCCTGAGGATGACTCCAAATGCCAGAACAGGCGGCTGCAAATAACACAGTTCATAACTTCAAAATGTGCAGACCAAAAATGAAAAAGAAAGAAAATAAGGGTCATGTTTGGTCTTATGACTCATGTGAGGTCAGGACTTTTGCAGAGCGCCCAGTGCACACAGCCCCATTTGTCATTTTCCCAGAAACCCATGCAGCACTAGTCCAGTCCTTCTAAAGCCTTCGTATTATGTATGATCTGAAATTTGTTCTTTCATCCATTGTACCATTTACATTAAAATGTCCAGAATAGAAAATATTTTGTTTTAATAGATTAACAAAGACATTTGTTATTGCAGAGAAAGAAGACACAAGTTTTATCAAATGTGCAACGATAATGAGAACAGCGGTGTAGCTGTTGCAAAAAAGCAGTGGTTACATTGCACTAATTCTAGAACTGGATCTATAACACTCAGTGATCCATTGTGATATAGAACCTCTCTAGATGAGCTGTTCTTTCAAATGGAGCATCTGACACACAGAGTGTGCCATACCTACAGTGTTTACAATGAATAGTGTGCCTTTCCATGGTCTTTAATGCATTCTCCCAGTTGCCTCAGGCTGTGAAGAGGGATTCTAAAATGTGTCCAGAGCGCCGCTCCAATGATTGAGTCAAACGCAGCACAGCTCAGCCAGCACTGTGAGGGAAAGGAAGAGAAATAAGATGGAGGGGAAATCAGAGGAGGGTAGGGGGATTCTCTGTGTGCCCCCTTTTCTACGTCATCGCTGCTTTCTTCTCTCACTTGATCCTCTCTCTCTCTCTCTCAGTTTGCTCAAGCCACACTGCCTCAGGTTTTGCACTCTGGCAACTAATTCATTTATTCATTTATTTATGGTTTCGTCTTGCATTCCCTGCATTTTAGCATCTATAGGAAGTGCAGTGTCAAAGCGTGCCAGCAGACTGCATCCTGCACAATGCCGCACAAACCATTTGGCATGTTATGTCCACACTGCATAGATACACTGAGTATAGAAAGGGGAGATTGGGTGGTACTGACTGGCAGCTTGCTTGATTTCTGTTTTCCTTTTTTAATCGACTCCACCCTTCTTAATTCTTAAATACGAGCTAAGTGTGCTTTGAACGTCAGCGCTCTCAGAATTGTAAAATACTTCTGGCGCTATTGTTCTGCCTCTGCTTCATTCTCAACAACACCACCCCCCAACCCCCTTGCCTGTGTGTACTGAATACAAGCTGCAAGCAGTCACGCAGCTGTTTCCATGGCAATATCTATCTGCGAGAAAGATTCGTTAACCCTCTCTCACAGGCATTCCTCACCAAGAGCCCACACTGTCTATGGCCAAAGCAGGGGCGCTGCTATTTACAACAGGCTGTGTTATATTACAGACACACATATGTCATCTTTTTCATGTGTTTCTGTACGCGCTTTGTGCACGCATTTCATTTGTGTGGGAATATGTGTTAGGGTTTCCAGTGTTGCTGATATATTATTATCCACCAGGCTGAGTCCACCTGATTTACTGTACTCTGAATACACTGTATGTTGCAGAAAAAAAGAAGATTTAGTGTGTCAGGAGAGAAAGCCATTGCTGCTCAAAGGGGTTTTTCTCAGCCTTATTGTGTGGAGAAAATCAATTAGCAATGGCTGCAACTTTTAACGCCACCAGCTGATTTGAACAAGAAAGAAACAAGCTTAGTTGGTTTGTGATTCTCAGCTGGTTGTGTTTCAAGACTTAGATTTTACCAAAACCGTTAAGCAAATATGAACATTTATTGATGTTACAATGGACTGCTTAAGCTCAGCAATATGCAAAATTATTAACAAGTAAAAATTGGCAGTTTTGTAAATATATGAACAATTTATTAAAATAAATTATTTCATGTTCTCAGTAGTCTCTAATTCATCATACAAAACATATTATGGTCAACATAAACCCTTTTGTTGCATGCGAACATGCCTGTAGTGTAGTCTGGATCACATTTTCTATGGTTTTGTTTATGGGTTTTGAGGATGAAGGTATAGTATCTGTCTTATTTGTCTAGCTTTGACCAAGTGATGAATTGATATGCACCAAAATATTGTTGATTGGACACATGTTTTCCCTGCATCCATAATCTTATTATAACAGATTTTTCACCCATTTTTGGGTTGTGACCTGCCTGTTAAGTTCCACTGGTGTAGACCAGTGGTTCCCAATCCTGATCCTGGAGAGCCCCCAACTCTGCACATCTTTGACCTCTCTCTTTGACGCACACATGTGAGGCCTTGACTAAAACTGAAAGGGAGTTCCCCTTTCAAAGTGTAACTTTGAAGCTGTGACTTGGCGTTGATACTATGGGAATGTGTGTACTGTACACATGTCAATCTCAGTTGGCTGATTGTGTGGACATGGTGACTTAGCACAGTGTGTCACCAAGACCATAAACAGACACCTTAAATGCATGTCAGTAGAGTATTATGTTTGTTAAGCAAGTGTTTGAAATCTTCTGTAATGGCAGGAAAAAAAGTATAGGAGATATATGATGCCATGTGAACACTTCATTATAGTGGATGACTGTTGCGATATGTGTGTGCCCTGTATGGGTGAGTAGCATGCGTGGTCAGTCCTTGAAGGGGCTGTTTGTGTGCACTGTGAGAAGTTTTCCACACCCATTGTGCACACTCATGCAACTTCGACATATTCTGAGGCTGTTGAGATGCGCGAACATGGGTGTGGGGCGTTGCCGAAGGTGGAAGAGACACTTGTGGGCTATCTCACCCATTCATCAGCGTCGTGGTGGAGGAAAACCATCTTACCCTTGAAGCTGTGTAAAGTAGCATCTGGCTTAGTGGGTAAGGTGTATGTGGCAGCAGGTCAGGCTGGTGAATCACTGTACACCATTGTGGCTCCTGGACACAGCGAGGAATTAGTTCCTTGAATGCCGCCAGCTGCTGCTTAGCTTCCCAGAATCTGTCGACAATGGTGTTAACTGCGTCACCGGGCAGACCATGGGTGTCCTGCAGAAAGGCTTTGTCTTTCTCCTTTATGGCCATAATGTTGAGACACAGGAGCCACTCCATGAAAACCATAACAGCCATTGAACGGCCTATGGTGCAAGCCATTTACTTAGTGGCGAGACAGAGGGCATTATCTGTGGCTCGGCAGAGTTCTTGAACCAGACAAGCTCAGCCATCCAAGTGCCTGGTGGTTTATCTGTCAGATTGTTTTGGCAGCATGGCAACTACTGCCAAATGTATCTCCGTAGTTCCTGAACAATGTAAGAAAAGGCCTCACATCCACCTCACTTCAATGGTGTACTGTCCATGGTGGTGCATCAAGAGCAAGCAGTGTTTCTCACTCAAGAACTGCAGCCTGTCTTGGCCAGAGGGGCCATAGAAAATGTACCCCTTCCTGAGAGAGAGGAAGGTTTCTACAACCAGGACTTCCTAGCACCCAAAAAGGATGAGGGGGTGTATTTGATTTTAGATCTGCGTGACCTGAACCTTACTCTGTGGACATATGTGTTGCTCAAATTTATTGTGTCACAAATTCAGTCGGAGGATTGGTTTGTAACAACAGATGTAAAAGATGGATGCATTCACACTGAGATTCTGCCAGAATACTAGACATTTCTCAGGTTCACTTTTGGGGCATATTAAGTTTAAGCCTAGCCTTATCTCCACATGCCTTTATGAAGTGCATGAATGCAGATTTGGCTCCTTTGCAACTCCAGTGTATCAGTGTACTCATTTAGTTTGACGACAAGCCAATCCTGGCCCAATCTAAAGAGTTAACAGAATGGCACTGAGAGGTCATTCTTGCTCACGTGAGGTGTTTGGGGCTCAGATTAAACCTCAAGAAGAACATGCTATCACCCAATCAGAGAACCACTCTTCTAAGGGTACAATTGTTTCCTGCATGTGTGGGTTCTCACTGCTATAAGAGGCACTAAGCAAGGTCAGGAGTTATCAGTAGAGCAGCCCTCAACAAAAGATTCTCCTAGGCTACTATTAGTCGTTAATTTAAGCCATTAGTCAACTATTCACAGGTTTATGATATTAATTTAATGTCATCATATTTACTTTCTTTGCTTTCAGGAGGCTGTGGGACAAGAGCAGGACAGAGACTATCGCTTGTCTAATACCTTCATGTCTTCTCCCAATGTTCCAAAGCAACTTTCATTTGTTGTAAAAGGTCAGAAGAGCAAGTTTTACCTTCCACACATGCATAAAATTAAGGCTATATTTGATCTTGCGCTGTTGCACTGCCAGAGGAAGATAAACTAAATTACTGACCGACCCACTGTCCCCTCTTGTTCACCTTCACACTCCAGCTTTCTTTATGATTTTCATCCCCTGCCGAAGATCTGTAAACTTTGGATTCGGCCCCTGAAGGGAATTTGACCAGCTCATAGATTCCAGTCTTTCAGCCGAGGTTGTTGAGACAATCCTGAGTTCCAGAGTCCCTTCCGCTAGGAAACTGTTTGCACTAAAATTGGAGCTCTTCAAGCCATAGTATTTGCAATCCCACTTGAACCCGGTTAACTGTACAGTTGGTACAGTGCAGGAGTTCCAGCACCTCTCACCAGGGTTGGTCCCTGCTACTCTGAAGGTATACATTATGTGGACGCTATTTTTACTAGCCATATAATTTTGGATGGAGCTTCTTTTAGATATTTTCATTTTTTTTTTTTTTGCATTTTTGCCTTTATTATGATAGGACAGATCAGAGCTGACAGGAAGCAAAGTCAGAGAGAGATTCAAACTCGGGATTCAAATTTGGGACTCCCATAGCGGAACAGCACTGTATGTTGGCGCACTGCCCACAAGGCTATCAGTACCGACAGATGGAGCTTCTTTTGGGAGGCACCCCTTGGTGTCTCAGTTCTTGGGTGGTAAAAAAAAAAAAAAAAAAAAAAAAAAAATCAATTTTGGTAAGTACCATTTAAGTCATATCAATAATGAATTTTGTTGGAAGGCAGTCATCATCATAGAAATCAAGTAAATGATTTAAAACCAATAGACTTTCACAATGTGGAATATTTGTATACAGAGAGGTCACGTCCATAGTTGGTAATAAAACATCCTAATGCATAGAAATGGAAATATGTAAATGTAAAGGGAAATGTTTATTTTTGTTTCTTTAAGGTTTTCAACCTAACTCATACTGGCTGGCGAAATCATTCTAATGCAACCTAAATCAACACATTTGAACTTATCCAGTATTGTATCACATTTATTGAAGAATGCTGTTTTCCTGTTTTAGTTTCATATTTTAAAACATAATTTATTTTTCCCCATTGTTCCCCATATTTCTGTTCAAAATGTCATGACATTAATCTCATAGCTTTATTCATGTAATTATTGCTGCTTTAAATATTCTTTGTTAATACATCTATTGACACTTCAGATGCAATTTCTATGCCACACCTTCAGTGCAATCATGGATTTGGTACTGATTGGTAATAGCTTACCATGTCTTATTAGTCTAAGTATATATAAGAATAGATGTAAGCATTTGGAGTTGGCAGTATTCCACTGTAAAAAGTGAAAATATATTACAGTCTGTCTACTTTTTAAACATCAACTAAACATAAACTAAACATCTGTGAATGATGTACACTGGTATGATAATGTCCAGTTAATATGCTAATTACAACTCATGTTCCATGTCTGTGTGAGGACAAAAATGGTTCAATAATACTGTTGTGTAAATTAACCTTTTTAGTGCACCCTGCAAGCACCTAATTGACCGTGTTAGATTAATGAGCGTTGTGTGTGTGTGTTATGGTTAACAAATACAAAGTGAGAGGCAAAACCTGCCTATATGACCCTAGAAAACATATCTAGCTCAGTTAAGAAACTCTAGATGTAATCTGCTAGTAATCACATAATTTACTACATGGCCAAAATGACTGGCCTTTGCTGATTTTTACAGCCAATGAGACTGCTTGCTCAACATTTGAATAGTCTAGCTCAGCGATTACTTGCTTATTTATTTATGAACGAACGAACAACGAACGACAGATTCCTCCAATCACCTGCACACCAAAAACTCATGTATGCCTATTCATGCTTTCTTGCACACAGTAGTGTGACTGTTGTATCTATTGGCAGTCGCAAGTCCATATTTGCATTCGTGTGTAGCAGATCTAGTCTGCTAAAACAACATACATTAACGTTGTCATAAACATTAACGTGCTAAAACTATTTGCAAACTATTTGCTATTTAAAACTAATAAAACTACCCAAGATTGATCATGATTGTATTTATATGAGAAAATATGGCAGCAAGTAGGTTAGAATCTTCTGGGGGTCATGCACCACCTGAGCAACTGGCATTGGCATAAATGGAAATGGTCAGTCGTCGTTACTCATGTTGAGTAAATTGGCATTGCATCAGGATCAGATCGAGTGTACAAATTGCTATTATATGAATGACTGTTGTGTGTGTTTTTCCTCAAAGATAAGTGATCTTACTGTGAGCTAAAACAGAAAGTAATCAATTTGACTAGTGTACTATATTCCAATTCTTCTAAAGCCGTACAATATCTTTGTGTCAGGAACTGGCTGAAATTTATTTACGATGTCAAACATCACTGGGTTTTTCATGTCTCATGAGTAATGATCATTGATAGATTTGTATTTTTGGGTGAAATGATCCTTGATGATATTCATAAGGCCATTGAGTTTAAACACGATGACTGCAGTCAGAACACTCCATCTTATGACCACCCATATCCCATCATGTACGAAGAAGGGAAGGGGGTTATGGGATTGGCTGCAGAAAACAGATGAATGAAAGCCTCGCGGAAAATCGTCAGTGAGATGATACGAGAGTAAAGTCTTGAACATTCATCAGTTTTACAACCATTGATTTTCACATGCCGCAAGCTCTCCTGCTGTGACGCTTCCCATCAAGGTGAGACTGTTATCGGGATGTATTTTTCAACCTTGTGTCTTTGCCGTGACGCTGGAACGCTCTGTTCCCTCTTGAGGCAAGAGGGAAAACTACTTCAAATTCCATATTAAAAGCAGTTTAGCCTGCTGTAGGAAAATGACTAACGTTAATGATGATGAGTTTACAGATTTTATTTAATTGGCTAAAAATGTGAGAGCCCTACAGCCAACTTAACTGATGTTTAAGCTACAAAATAAGGGGAATTATGTCCTCAGTCTGTGTCCTCAATCACTACTGGACATAGTGGCAAAGCCTGCATGTAACCATAAGGGAAATTTGGCAGAAACTTTCTCAACATTCTTACTTGTAAAAGTTTGGATTTCAGTTAATAAAGGACCACTTATTTATTCATATTGAATTATCTTATTCCACCAATGAAGTAAAAGTTTAGATATACAGTAAGTAACAAAATTTTTGAAAATCAATTTTATAAGATGAAGCACATACCACTGATCAAACGAAAAAATAAAAAATTAAAAAAAGTTAAATTATCAAATAATTTTTATCAAGTTACCATGAAATCGAATCAAAGATTTTTTTTTTAAAGTTTTATTAAGAAACTTTTGTTTTTAATGCATCTTTATGAAGTTAGACATAATTCAAAAATCACATTACTTTTTGTGTATCAATAAATGCTCATGAAAAAAAATATGTTGACAACATACACAAGCTAATCTGTTATTACTCATACATAAAAATGACATGGTACATGCATTTAACATAAACATAAAAAGTAAGTCTTTCAAACACTTCAGAAGTTTATGTTGGATGATTTATGGGTAATACTTTATTTTAGGGTCTCTTAACTAGTTGCTTATTAGCATGAATATTGCTGGAATATTAGCCATTTATTAGTACAAATTAAGAACATGTTAACAACTTATTCTACATGACCTTATTCTACATCCCTAATCCTACGCAATACCTAAACTTAACAGCTACCTTACTAACTATTAATAAGCAGCAAATTAGGAATTTATTGAGGGAAAAGTCGTAGTTAATAGTGAATAAGTGTTCCCTATTCTAAAGTGTTACCGATTTATGTCTTTTATGACTAGTCCCACAGTGTGGGAAACATGCAAAATTAAAAAAACAAAAAAATATGCATAATTAGCACAAAACTTGTACCTGTACTAAACCAATGTTTCATAATTAATGATATAAGTTCTGAAATTTACCCGACCCGTATTTACCAAAATATTGACGCTGTGTGGAAATAAATGCAATAATAATTAGCAGCACAAAATTACAGTAGAACCCTAAAAAAAAATAACTGAAACAATAACATTGTGATATATTGTGATATATTTGTAACATTGTGATATATTTATTTCGCAGTTCTATTTCATGCTGACGTTAATTCAAATTGTTCTACACATTTCATTTCTAACATTAAACCATGTAACACCAATGAGCAATGTTTCAAATAACCACATGGGGGTGGATAAATATAACAAATTTAAATATAATAACTCATTTATTAACTACAAAAAATTTTTGGACAGTCTCTTCTTACTCTGAACTTTGATATGATGTACTTTTCCACAGCTCTTTGTATTTTTCCTTTTTGTAAGTTGGTTTCCAACTTCCTTTGGCAGTCTGTGTGGCCTGAGGCTCTAGGAACCCGTGGCAGTCTGAGACCACGGGGCCCAATCCAAAGTCCAGCCCTGGTAAAAGGCCTTATTTGATTGATCTACTGATAAACCAGTCATGGAAAGACTGAATTACACAGCTAACAAAGGCCTAACTAACAAGCAATCTGGTTTTCTAATCAATAGCTTAATTTATCTACAGCGGTTTCAAAAAATCTTTAAGGAAATGTGAATCTGTAGTTGAGCCACCTGTCTATTCTGCCATCAAATGGTATTGCCTTGGTTGCAGGGCAGCACATGGAAGCCTAGTTGATTAATAGCAAAACAACACATTATAAATTAACTTCAAGCAATGAACAGTGTATATAAAAAAGCAGGCAAGAATCTAGAAGGCAGCAATGCATTAAGCATGTGATACTATTTATATCCAAGATGTGAGAGTGACCTAGTAACTCACATCTCTTATGCAACATGTGTGTGTGTGTGTGTGTGTGTGTGCACTTGTATAAATAAGAGTCTGCGCACGTGTTGGGACTCAACATAAATATGAATTATTCTCATATTCTAAATGCATGTACCTCAAGAGTCCAGACACTTACAACAGGTACATTGCAACTCAGGAAACAATGAGGGAATGGCCTGGATCAGATATCTGTCAGATCCACATATACTACCATTCTTAGGTTTGAGGTCGGTAAATTTTTTAAATGTTTTTAAAACAAAAAATGTGATATTAATAATATGTCTTAATTTTAAAATGTAATTTATTTCTGTGATGGCAAAGCAGATTTTTCAGCAGTCTTCAGTGTCACATAATCCTTCAGAAATCATTTTAATATGCTGATTTGGTGCCCAATAAACATTTTTTTTTTTTTTTTTTTTTACTTTTCCTCTTTTTAAAATTATTATTATTTAATTTAATTTAATTTAATTTAATTTAATTTAATAAAAATTTTGACAAAGCTCAGAAGAGCAGCATTTATTTTTAAATATTATTTATTTGTAACAATGTGAAAGTTTAACAATGTAAAACTGTCACGTGATTTTTATACATCATTGCTGAATAAAAGTATTCATTCCTTTCAAAAAAAAAAAAAAAAACTCTCGTACTGAGAGGATCTACTGCAGAGAATGTATTGATTGAGCAAGTGATGCTTTTGTTTTTGTTTTTTTGTTGTTTTTTTAATATGTTCCAATGAAGACACAAACTCATCTACATCTTGGATCAGCTGAAGGTAAGCACATTTTCAGGAAAATTTCATTCTCAGGAAAACTCTTCCTTTAAGGGGTGAATGATGCAGTGTCCTCCTGTGTTCTGCAGATTTTAAACATTAACACTTCCGTGTATGTCACACTCAAGCAAAGTTTACAATAATTGGTGTAAGCACAAATAAACTGCCCAAAAGTGCATTTTCAGAATTCAGCAACGGAAACAGAAAGAATGTCTATCTAAGCCGTTTCAGGACTGCATTCCTACAGATAAAGCAATACATCACGATGTAAACCTCACAGGGAGAGTTGAGAGAAAAAAAAAAAAAAAACTTAATTAGCCTTCTGCAACACAACTGAGTGACATTTTTAATAAGAGAATTTGCAACAAACAGATTCAAGTGTTGTAGCACTTCCAAAGTGCATACATTCACGTATGCTTTCCGAAGCGAATTTTTGAGCGAGTCAGCACTGGTGAAATTGCTGTAGCTATTCGAATTTACCTCATGATTGCTTTTAAGTTTCCAGATATTTAAATGGAGACAGAAACACATTTTCTTTTCTCATCCTCCCCTGAGACAACATGCAACAAAAAGTAAAAGGCATGAAAAAATCTACAACTGATAATAGCTTATTGTGGCTTCCCAACATTTAATAGGCTCACTATACACTGTGAAGAAGGATTATAATGAATTTTTGAGAATAGCTGGATGTTTCATGAAGACTTTTGGTCCTATGCACTGTTAACCCTTGCTGTAAATTACTGGGTAAATAACTGTAAAATAGCCAGTGTTTTGCTGTAAAAAAGCCTGGTCAGGTCTAATAGTGTGGACACAATGTTTAACATAATTTATGTAAGACTGAAAGATTGATGTTTGGAGATTTTGTAGTTGATGGTTTGAGTTAAACAATAAAATCTTGCAAAAATAAAAATAATAATGAAATCTTAGCAACAAAAATGTGTTATATATGTATATATATATATATATATATATATATATATATATATATATATATGTTATGTATAAAATGTATACACACACACACACATGAAAAATCAGCTACACTATGATCCATACATGATGCTGAAGAATTTAAAGAAGATGATGATGGTGATGATCATCATTCTGCTGAGACTGATTTCAGCTGAATTTACTATTTAAAAAAAAGGAAGGAAGGCAGGCATCAAGATATCTTGGTCCCTTGTGCCCGCAGCCATGTTTCGTCTATTGCTTGACTGTAAAGCAATTTAGATTCAAATAACTACGCATACAGTAGTGTCAAAGGAGCACTGTCATTTCCATTGTCATTATTCCAGTGGTCTTTAATATCATAGCTGTCATTCTAATTCATTAAAGCATCTAATGGCGTTCGGACAGCCTAGAGCTCTCGCTAAAGTACCTTACTTTAATGAGATGACTGCAAAGATGTCTTGCATCCAACCCGAGGTTGGATAGAGGGTGAAACTTAAAAGTAACTAGGAAATGTGTCTTAATGACCTTCTTATTCTCTACATGCACTTGAAAGAGGTGTGTCAAGTTTTCCACCATTTTACCAGAGAAAGCACTTATATCAGTGTGGGACCCTTGGGTCTATGGGATTAGCAGGACTTTACTTTTACAAACATGACTCCATTAGCTAATCACATGATAAATTTGCTCCTTAAATCCTTAAAAACACAGAGGCTGACTAATGCATATTTTTGTAAAGCACATATGCGTGTTGGTGATGATACCTAGATCAAAAATGACCATTTTAAGGCCATTTTTGCATGGTGATGCCATAATTTGGAATTTCATAATCTTCAGTGTTCTGAAAAGGATTTCTTAAAGGTGTTTGGCATGATGGATGGAATGATGTACAGTATTTTATGTGGTTACACTTTATTTTAAGGTGTCCTTGTTACAGTGTAATTATTCATTTAAGTGCTAAGCAATATTAATTTACTACATGTACTTATTATACGGTTAGGGTTCAGCTTAGGGTTTGTCTTACTTGCATGGAATTATGCATAATTTATTGTTTTTATAATAGTAAGTGCATGTAAAGTGTAACAAGGACACCTTAAAATAAAGTGTTACCTTTTATGTTTTAGTTTATGAAAGCGAAAGGTTGCTTCACCCCCCACTGGAATTTCCTCTCCAAAACATTCAGCACAACAACAATGGTCAGTCCAAGTGAATGACATGTAACATAAGGAGAAGACTAGTTCTAAAAGACAACGAAGCTTGTTTACTGTGTCCAGAACAGGTGTAGTCCGTGTATTTTGGGCTTTTACTCTGACTACAGTGTTATGTACACGTCCATAAACCATATGGATTTTTTGTGGACTGTTCCAAAATGAAAACAAACACAACCAGCATTGAGTGTTTAGCTTTTTCAGTCCTTCATTTCTACATGTACTGCACAACAGTGATCCAGAGCCTTGTCCGTGGTCCTGAACCCACTCTTCATCAGCTGAAGGAACATGGTGCTGTCCATTGTCCTGAAATTACTCTTCAGTCATAGTCTCCAGCAGAGGTAAATCTGATTGGGCCTTTCTTTCAAAGAAGACAAACATTGACAGCCCAGCAGAATATATTTAGTAGATGTGTGATCACTTGAATTTATGTTCATTGTGACACACGGAGGTGCACTAGTAAGGTTTTAAAATTCTCATTAGGATTCCATATACCCAAGACCACTGCCAAGCACACATCTGAATCCACTCCACATCACACCCAGTAAACATATGATGGGGGGTGTTACTGATATGGCTTGTAATGCCTCATTAAACTAATCGTGTAAAGCACAGCTGAACTACTGCAGATAGTGCTGACGGCCGTCTATCTCTGCCCTTCACATCAATGTGCCTCACGTTTCAGCAGGGACCATCAAGGAGCTAACCGGGGGTCGAGGATGCCCACATCACCACTGGGGCCCTCCTGTCCAGGAGATGCAACAGAGAAGCTCCTTTAAATGTGCCATCGAAACACCACTGCTCTGCATCACTGCTAGCACGGTTGCCTAGCAACTAGACAGCAGATGCCTGCATCCCTCATCTTCTGAGTAAAAATACGTGGAAAAGAAATCACACATCTTATGTGTTTGTGCAGTACGCCCGATCATTTTTTATCATTTCGTTTCATCGTTAATCTTGATCTGAAATTTCAAACTGCACGTTGGCGGCACTGATTTCGAATGGTTATTTCTCCATCATTATTTGCATATATACGCCATTTCCGAGTTTGTGTTTTGGAAGGTTTGTTGAGCTGAAGAATGTGGAAAAGTGAAAGAAATGCATGAAAATGCGCCGGGATACTCTCGCAGCATTTTAATAGGTTGCAGCTTGCGAGCCGACAAGTACAGACATCATTCCTCCGCTAGACAAGCGTGTGGACAGACTGCCTTTCCTCTTTAGTTCGCTTTCGCTTTTATTTTTTTTCAACAAACACCTGCATTTTATTCAGCACATTCAGAAAGGGACAATGTCCTTTTCTCTTCTTTTGAAATCCAAGCGTGCGGGTCGGAGATTTTTGTTCCAGTCTTGATTCTTTTCTCGGTTCCTGGAGGTGTTATTGCAATTTAAGAGTGTCATCATTTGGTCTGAACAAGAGCAGGAACATGCTCGGGGATTCAATCGAGAGATAAGGGGGCTTTTCCAGTAGGCTTGGCAAATCTTGGACATTTGCAAGCGTTTTATTGTGACACACACATATATCGCGCGTTTTTGTCCCGCTTCTGCTTCATATAAGGTTCTACTATGGACTACAAGCTCTGACGTCTGCATCAGATATTTTCTGCTGCATTTCTTTAAATGTGCATCTTTTCTCCCCTGTGACTTTGAGAGGAACATCTCGACCATCAGCAGTAGGGGATGCAGATTTCTTTCTTTCGTTTTCTTTTTTTTCTTTCCCACCTCCAACCTTTATAGCTGAGGAGGGAAATAAATAAAAATACCACACACTGTTGAGCAGCCCCTCTTTGAAGGAGCATCACTGGAGCCATGGCTTGTCCACAGCTTTGGACCTGGAAACTGCGACGACAGGTGTAGAAGACTGATACTCTTCCATTTTTTTTTCTTCCTTTTTTCATCATCATATTTTTATTTTTTCTCCATGGTTTGGTTGAAGAAGACTTTCCAGCACTTTTTCCAGAAGTCCTGTCGAAGCTGAGAGATGTCTGATCTTCTGGTGTTGATCGAGGGGGTCTCTGACCTGCACGGATTTCCATAGCTGAAGAATAACAGCTGGGACCTATTAAATATTTTTTCTTTTTCTTTTTTCCCCCTTTTTATTTTTTATTTTTATTTTTTCTCCTTTTCCTGTTTCTTTCTTTCTTTTTTTTCGCAGGGCCATCACAAATGTGTGCATTGGTGCTTTGATCTCAGTCATTCATTTGGCCTTTTTTTCTCCCATCCCCTTCTGTTGGATTCTTTTCTTCTTTTCTTTCTTTCTTTTTTTAACATCAGTTTGGAGCACGGGCGGTTGGATTACTGAAATTGAATTAACGGATTTGTGGAAATGTTGGGTCCTCAAGAAGACAAATTATGTGGAATTGTTTCTGCTCTGGCGGCCTTGTCCTTTGTCTGCTTTGCACAAAGGTAAGAAAATTAAAAATATTGGAAATTTTGACTGTTGGATTAAATAAATGAGCCCACATATCAGTCAAATTCTAACAGACACCCAGATGATTCACTGATAGGGAATCATGACTACATAATGTTTGATAACATAGTCACTTTTTTTTACCTGAATAAACAGTCGAATTTGTGTGTGTGTGTGTGTGTGAGAGAGAGAGAGAGAGAGAGAGAGAGAGAGAGAGAGAGGAATCACATGTGTAAGAAACATCCTCGCATTGATTCTATAGCGCATATAGGCCTATTATTTAAAACGAAACATATTTTTTTTCTTTATAGACCGTCTCAATATGTCTTTTGTTTGTGTGGGTTACACATTATTCCCCTTTAAAAAAAATCCCTGATCAGTTAAACAGTAAATTAATTAATTAAATATTTAATTAATACAGCTACAATATACGAATATGTATTTTTTAAATCTTTCTAACCATATTCTACATCCACTTGGCCTTACGATTTATCAGAGACAACTATTCTGGCATCAATTAAAATCAGGTCATAACAGAGCTGTGTTTTGAATCTCATATAAGCAATGTTTTAGCAAGACTAACGGATTTTTAAAAACAACGTTTTCCAGCATCTGTAACCAGTATGTTTTTTTTATGCAACGCTCCACTGAGTGAAATACAAATGTACAAATGATCAATGTTTTTCTTCTGATCCACCCCCACCCATGCCACCATGTCGCTGGCGTTAGAAGAGATCCATCATCACTCAGCCAATAAGAATAAAAACGACGACTCCTATCAGTCAATAATGGTTAATGACATGTGTTCACTGGTGATCATTGAGATGCGACGTGGCTTTGAAGCCGTTGAGGCCGAATGCACGTATCTTTTCTCCATGTCATACTGTGTTTGTGGAACACCTGTAAGACAAATGACAAACCTGATTATACTTTAAACATTGCTGCCTTTACTCATCACACGTCATTTATTTATGATATGTCAGTAAGAGCACTGAAATCAACAGTAGTGGCCTAAAACCCAGAGCCTTCCATTTGGACGTTTTACAACATTCCTTTCAGTGTAGTGTGCATAGCTGAGATTTATTTTATTTTTTTTCCTCCAGGTGCATTTTGAATCCAGAATGGCTGTCATGTGCAAATTACCTGTTGTAAAAAAACACTAAAACATGCCCCTGAAAATGGAGTTTTAAATCTTTAAAGACCCAGCAGGAACCCCCGCTTACATGTTCAGCTAAGCACCCCCAAACCCCCCCCCCCCCCCCCCAAATACATTATTAAACATGTAAAAATATAAAGAATATTTTTGTATATTTACAGGTAACACTACATATTTTTGTAAGCTGACACGTCCTGCTGTGTAACATTCTATACTGCACTGAAAACTATATTATTAATTATTATGCATGCAGGTTTAATGACCTCATAGTAACTGAAACTGAATATTTGCTCTTTTCAAAATTTGTCATACCACACCACCATCTACAATAAACTAGTGAGGGTAAAATGGTAAACGGTCTACAATTTCATTCATATTCATTTTATCCTAAAATTTTTATGTTGATGAAAAAAATGGAATATGTTATACAACAACTACACATTTGTTCACAGACCCTCAGGGTTCCCAGGACCCCGCGTTGAAAACACTGGCTGTAGACTGTATGTTTGAACCAGATAAACCCAGTCATACCAGTTGTCAAAGTTGCATGTTGAACTGACCACCCACTGTTGACTGCTGACAATGTGATGTTTTAAGGTTTTTGTTATTCAGCAAAATGTCACAGTCATACGTTTTTGTGAAAAGGTGTGCTTTTTAAGGTATTACTTTTTGAGATTAAATGCTCAAGCTTTCAGTAACAGTTTATGCTCTGAAAAAACAATGAATTATTCAATCCCATAGATTTATGTTAATGATTATGTGGTGGTTATATTGATCTAGAGATAAGCCTCTTCAGATAGGCAACATTCAAGAAAAACATGATTTCATCACATTACTTGAATTAACAAATTAACTATGTGTTGTATATTTTGCTTCAGCTGATTTTCAACAAAAAGTGCTCTCAATTCTCTCTCCTGCAGCACCTCCACCGGAAATACCGGAATATCTGTGGCCAAGACGACCGTGGACAAATTGCTGAAGGGGTATGACATCCGCCTTCGGCCAGACTTTGGAGGTACATGCGATTCTTTATTAGAAATGTAGCTATCTTAAACCCTCACAAGTCACTGTTGAAGAATTCACTTATCTGGACTATGCGATATCATTGACTGATGCAGTACGTACATAGTCATGCAATATTTTCCTCATCTCCTTGTGTAGGAAGGCTTTCAAAACTTTGTGCTTTAAAAACATACATATATACTAAGACTGGTTTGTTATTCATGGTCTCATGTCAAGACTGTTGAAGTGACTGTATGAAGGCAGACATTTTCTAGAAACTGCTGAAACATTTCATGGTTTAATAGCATCAATCTCAAGGTTAGGCAGTACTGAAAGAAAACCAGGGACTGTTTGAAATGGAAAGGCACTTTGTGCTCTTGCATCCTGTATCCCCCCAAACCCCCCCACCCCCTGTAAAAAGTTGTGTTGGTACAGTTTTCACAAAGGCTGAGCACACAGTTTTAGGTTGCGGCTCATGGTCCATATTTCTGCACACGTTCACATTGTTGAAGGACAATGAGATGCTTTTCGAACCACAAAGTCAGGGAAAATTTTGTTTCACCACACCCAGAAGTCAGCTTGTCCACCTATTCATCACAAGTCTTCTGTTTGTCCGCTGATATTGCAAAGGGACTATAAATTTGCTAGAGAATGTACTTTTTGATTCAGTCCTTCAGCAAATTGATTTGTATTTCAGCAAAGAAGCAAGTCTATCTATCTATCTAATCCGCTTGTATTGGGAGCAGCATCCGCTCTGATGGAGGCCAGGGAACTGTAGTCTATCACATCCTGATAATTCCATCATCAGTCAGAGCCCAAGTCTCCTGACACAACTGCTGACCAACTTCAGCTTTGGAGCGCCGTGCATTTTAATTGGACCCAGATCGCAGCTACGCTAGCCAGCGAGAGAGAGAGAGGGAGGGAGGGAGGGTGAAGAGGGCAGAGAGGATAGAGATGGAGAGAAAGAAAGAGGCCAGTTAGGTGGTCGAGAAACCAGGCCGTCCTAAAAGAGCTTCATCTCTTTGGCCGGCTAGAGGGATAGCCGCGGGGTTTGGTCGTGGTGTGTTTGTGTGTGTGCACACCCCAGAAGTCGCACCACACCACACATAAATGCAATGCAAATGCTTACGCATGCAAGCATACATGAATCACACACACATACAAAGAGTTGTTCAACTTTAGTGCGCTATATTGCAGCGTAAAAAAATTTAATGCAATTGACAAAATATATGCAATTCATTTGAACAAACTTCAAAATGTACTAAAATAGCATTCCACCATGGATTTTTTAATTAAGGCATTGTCATTCTTTTTAGTGCAATGCCTTATTAGAAATTGTACTGTACTGTACTTGCTGACACACTTAAGGTTGCACTTTCAAATTGAGTTAATCACAAACTTTTACATTTCAGACCCATTTAGCAGATTTTTTTTTCAAGATAAAAAAAAAAATGTCTCCAGATGTTATAAATGTAATGATTATTATTATTATGCACAGTTTGGATATTTAGATCATTTATTTCTATGTGCCTCAAACACATAAAGTGTCCATATTATGCTCATTTAGAAGTTCAGAATTTTATTTTTTGCAGTCAACTAGAATACATTTACATGATTTAAAGATGTAAACACATTATTTTTTTATTTTACTGTACATTGCTGCAGCACCTCTTTCACCCTCTACCTGAAATGTTCAGTTTTAGTGCCTGTCTCTTTAAAACCCACCTTTCTGAAAAGCCTATTATGCTCTGATTGGTCAGCTGGCCTAGTCTGTTGTAATTGGTTAAGCACCGGCCATAATCATTTTTCAACTCCCGAAGCTTCATAAGCACTATTATATTTATGGTAACTATTTTGTCGGTATTGGAAGGCAATGCATTTTTTCCCCTTTTTGCAAAAAATAAAAAAATAAATAAAAAAGCAAATGTGCAATATGACGTAACTAAGTCAGAAATAATGACAAGATAAAAAAAACAAAACAAGGCGTTTAACTCCCATTGGTGTGAACTTTTCATTATTCATATACATGCAAAAAATAAATAAATAAATAAATAAAATATATATATATATATATATATATATATATATGTATATATCACACACTAAAGCATTAAAGGTATTATAAGCATTTCTACAAAATTGCATTCTAGTGCATTTTAAAGATGATTTTCTATATTAGGTGTGTTGTCTGAGGCTGAGACTAACATATGACAGTTCCATTCTTCCCGTTGTAGCCATTCTCACCTTGTTCGTGTTCATTGTTTTAGCAGCAGTAGATGATGAGTTATTTTATTCAGCCTTGCTTTACACTCGACGTTTCGTGTTTGCGTTGTAGTTATTGGCTTCGGCTCCAGCTCTCAACAAATAGCCCATGGATGCGGTGTACAGTCTGAGCAGAACTCAAATTGTGTTTTGTGTTTGAGTGGGATGCGACTTTCAAAGCAATGATGCATCCATAGAAATTGGAGACCATATTTGAAGCTGATGTTTAGGGTGAAATATGCGGTTGTCTATCTTGTTTTAATCATCATCATAATCATTGCTCATGAGGGATTTGGGCAACATTGTCCCATTTGATATTTCAGAGACATTTCAAGGATTTGATTTGATGAATGTTTTGGTTGTCACTGGATTTGAGCTTTGTTCCAAAACCAAAAATCAGTTCAACAGTAGCATATTGCTAATGTCATGTTTGCTAAACAAAGGCCTTTTTTATGAATCAATCAATCAACTGAGAAAAGGAAAAAAAAAAACCTTTTATGAAAAAAATACCTTTTGAACCTTTTTGTTTTTGAATTACAAAAGAAAATATTTAATTTGATATATTTATGCAATATTTTGGATTTTTTTTTTCCTTCTTCACAAAGGATAAATACAGTACTGATTTAGTAGATTATATTAAAATCATTAAAATCATACAGTGGATGCTGATTTCTTAGGACCTAACCCTAACCACATTGAACCTGCTGATCAGTAAATGTGTCCTCGAAGGTCTTTGCTGTCATTGTGTCAGCCCATCCAATCAACATGTAAACACCACATCCAATTTCAATTATAGGGCAATTAAATACCTGTTAGGATCTTCATTAATCATATTTCCTTCATTTAATTTTAAATAAATGCATCTTCTAGCTGATATGCAATGGGAAAAGGGAGAGGAACTTGGGTTGGCTGCGTGTAAAATGAAATCTATTGTTTTTACTCTCTACTGTAGCTGATATATATATATATATATTTTTTTTTTTTTTCTAGCTCAATTAGACAATGGTGTGTGGAGATATTTTAAATAGCCTCTGCCAGCAAGATGGGTTTTTTGTACTTCACATTTTTTCTTCATTAGGTAAGCAGCTGTATACAATCAGTTCAACATTATCATGAAATAAACTTCTTTAGGGTGATACAAAACCTGCTGCAAATCCTGATCACCATGTCTAGGTTTATTTTACAATCGTAACCTGCTGTACATGTTCACTAATGTATAATCTACAAAACAGAATGAATATTCCACTGGAAAAAAAATTACAATGGAAAATGATCATTTTGCTTCATTCAAATGAAACAGAATTCCCCATTGTCTAGAAGAAGAAGACAGTGGATTAATTACAGCCCGTGCTGGCCTTATTTACAACCTCAATAATCAGGGCAGCCTCTGAAGGTCTCTGAAGACTTTGAATTTACGAGATTGCGGTTTCTCATTTCAAGTCATCCTCTCTGACAAAAGATACCTTCATGTTCTCAGGTCTGGTTCAGTCCGGCTATGTCGCCAGGGCCTGTTTATGTGCTGCTCATAAAAAACATGCTGAAAGTTTAATCAACAGAATGGAACATGAATACAGTTGCCTAGATACGGAACATGTCACACCCGAGGCCATAAATCAACTACATGTTTTTTTTTCTCTCTCTTGCAACAGAAAGTGTTCTTTCCTTTTTAATAACGATAATTGTTATTTTTAATATTCACACTAGGGGAAAAAAATACTCCTCAATTATTCCTCAGTTATCTACAATATTATTATAATATTATTAAAAATTCATCCATCCATCCATATTCCATACCAGGATTACTGGAGCCTACAGTAAATAATAATAATAATAATTAGCCTTTGCTGACTGAGTGATGAGGTATGTAAGGCATTTATGGTATTTACACGATGTAAATTTGTAATGTACAAAAGCAATCATACACACATGAATTTTATTTGTAAAAAATGAAACAATTACATTCAGTCTCACATACCAGGGTCAGTTTTCTCTCTCATCCTTACATATGTGTGAACATCAGCACAGCATTTACCTGTGTGTGTTTACATTATGTAAGCAGTTCATGCTTCCCTTCACCCCTTCAGACATGCTTCCCCTCACCCCTTCAGACATGCATCCACCCACACACAGGGCATTATGACAGAACAGGCTCCTGTCTATTTGTCTGTATCAGAGGATGGTTTGACTGAGATTCCTATTACAATCTGTCTGCACAGAAAGGTTCAGATCGAAAGTGTGTGTCTCAATTAACCACATTTCTCTTTCTCTGTTCTGATTTAGTGACATGGCCTCTATTAAGGCCAACAGCAGCGCTACCGATGCAACACAAACACTGCAAGAATCCCTTATGGAAAAAAGTACAATTTAGTATACTTTTGAAAAGAGTACTTATTATGCAAAATAATACAGACATAATAAGCTGTAAAATAATATACTTAAGTATAAAATTAATGTAATGTTTTTGGGGCACTTGCAGTAATTGCATGTTGATTACAAATGTATTATTTATTATTTATATACTATAGGTTTATTTAATATAATTTATTTTTAAATTTACATTAAATGGAATTAGTTACTTAAGTGTGCTTTTTAACCTAATTAATAAGGACCTAAGTACATCTGGTCCCACTTTATATTAGGTGGATTTAGTTACATTTAAATTAATCATGCAATGCACTTATTGTGCACATACATGTTTTTACATTGTACTTATTTCTTAAAAAAACACCTGCATGTTATTACATCTGTAATTAATTTCTGTAATTACATTTATAATTACACTGTTGACCATTACACCTTAACCCACCCTTAAACCTACCCATACCACTAAACCTGTCCCTAACCTTACCCGCATCCCACCTCAATAGCAGTAAAAATGTTTTGCCCTACAGTATAACCATAAAAAGTACATTGTATTTTTTTTTTTTTTATATATATAAATACATAGTAGTTAAGGCCACTTAATAAAAAGTAGGACCATACATCTTTATATGTAATTTCAGAATTACTTCTGTCTTTGAAATGTTTAAATTGCACTGTCAAATGTAGTGACAAGCATTTATGATAAACTGAAATATATTTAATGTCATTTCTATTTAAACTTGTATGGCATGCATTTAAATTAGGGATGCACGATATTGGATTTTTGCCGATATCCGATATGCCGATATTTTTCGACTCATTTTGGCCGATACCGATATATTTCCTTTTGTTTGGAAACAACACCAAGTCTCTCCTGTGCAGAAATTATAAGCAAAATATTTGTAAAAAGAACTTATTTGTTAGGATTAAATAAACAATAATGAAGATTTTTTTTGACAGTACATTGAAGCTTTGAAAATAATTATAAATAAATTATCAATCGCTGCATTTTTCCCCCCAGAAAGATGCAGTGACATTTTATTTTAAGATTTAACATTGCAAAAATTCTGAAAATCTTTTAGAGATTATGATTTGTTTAAAAAAACATATGACACATAAATGAATAAGTCAGTATATATAAAATTATTTAATTTACAAATGTCATGTTTGTGATTTTTTTCGTGTAAGCTATAGCTTCTGACCTTTAAATCAAAACATACCCATTATTTTATGACATCAATTACTGCTTCATTTAATCAGAAACACAGTCTAAATGTAATTTGTGTAGGCTATTCTACTTTTAATTCAATTAGAAGTAGCCCAACAGCGCCCCCTACAGAATTGCAACTTAGGACCCGGGGGAGGCTGCCGCTGCTGCTGCTGCACGTGCTATTACTGTTTACTCAATCATACACCAAATGCGTCATTCTATATGTGCATTCTCAGTTTAAATCTAATCATCATTCAGACAAATCTTTGCTTCAAGAATGAGTCACACTGCTGACATGATCTAATGGCTAGCAGACCATGAGCACATGTGAGTTAACGTATTCCTCTTATCGGCAAGACACATCGGCATAATTTGTCATTATCGGCCGATTCCAATATAAGTCCGATAATATTGTGCATCCCTAATTTAAATATATTCATAATTACTAATTTGTAATGATGAAGTTGTAGTTTAGTACATTTAAAATACATTACCCTTTAATGTAAAATAACATGCAACAATTAAAATTAATATCAAGTGCTTTTGATGTGCTTTAGCATGTTGGTCAACACATCAAAATAAGTGTAATTTAAAATGTTGTTAAAACATGATTTAAAACATAACAGTAAAGCTTTTCATTTTACATTATGATACTTTTTTTTTAAAGTGTACCTAAGTGTATTTAAGTGTGTCTTAATTTCATTATCATTCGTTTTGAGATTTTCAAACCTCAAAAGGATGCTAAAGCAGTCCAGATAACTTATGGACCATGTTCCAAGTTTTCAAAAGTCATATAATATCTCTGTCTGATGAATAGACCAAAACTGAAGTTATGCCATGACAATCCATTCACTACAGCCCTTAAATTTCTTTTTCTTTAGTGTTTATTCAAATATGGTGTGCCAATTTTAATATGTGGATATAAGATATAAACCCTACATCACATTATCAGGTTGTTCACACTTTGCTAGATTACCTCTCTCAGTCTCCTTGATGCTTCAGTTTCATATGAAAAAGAGGGGTGCTCTGTTCCCTGAAGAGTAAGTCCTGTAGTCTAAGAGAGAGAAACTATGAACTGAAGGCTGCTAATTACATTATCTTTGAGGAGCTCACCATTTTGCCCAAGATGTAAGTGGCCCCCATAGACTGCAGGAAATCTAATAAAAAGCAGTGGCCTGTAAATTGTAGCAGTAAGTGTTTTCCTGTGCTGGGTTATCGGCATCTCCTTCAACTTTAGTACTATAGGCAATGTTTTAAAAGCTTTGTTACATCAACACTTTTTAAATTAGCTCGGTATTTGAAGAAATGCCATGAAAATATCTCATATGTGTTATAACTATGTAGCAATCGTGTAATAGAACATTTATAAAGCCTTTATAGCGGCTCAGTATCATAATGCAGTGAAAATACCCATCTCATTCAACTCAAAAGCCATTTTCTCCTAAACAAAATCAAATCATAAGTATTTCAAACCAAAAAGATGAAAAAACATTAAATTAGATTAGATTAATGGTGCATCTTCTGTTAAAGCACTCATCTTCCTTAGATGCAAACATATAGGTTTCCTAACTCAAGTGCTATATGGCCCCACATCTCACGTGTACATTTACATCGCAGGGCCGATATATAATCCAAATGGTTGCCAAGTCCTAGACAAATAGCAGCGCAGAGTAGCCAGAGGGCAGACCATCTCGTTAGCAATGTGATTTACTATCCCCGGCCTTAGACAACAGTGTATGTGTGTGTGTGTTTGATGATATGTAGTCACTCTGATGGAACGAACAAGCTGACACTTCTCCTTCAAGCTTAATGCATTGCTGTGCATTGCATGCAACTGTCACAGGCAAGGTGCCATGGATAAATCTTAACTTGGGAGGATGTACATGTCTGTATGCTGTCTTAACACAGGCCAGAATGTTACTGTGATGTACCATTTTCCGAGGCTCTCAAAGGCATGTGTCAGAAAACGACGTAAAGCTGGGCTGCAGCATGATGTCAGCTGTGATTTTACCAAGTTGGACTTACTAAGCAATGCAATCATTTCTCTACATTTCTATTAAACATCACTCCACAGCCTAACAAACACATCTGACAAAATGGAGGATGTAGTGCTAGTCAAACAGAGTTTATTCTGGAGGTGGGGCATTGGAAATATGTCACAGCATATTCACTGGACTCCTATAAAATGGCAGGAAAAAGGACAAACATGTGTCTGCTGTGTTTGATTTGGGCAGGAAGGCCCAATTATCCAACTGAACATTCAATGATTCACTGGCCAGCAGCAGAACTCCCCCAATGTCGGGAAAAGCGGAACTGTTATGCAGTTGTTTTGCACACGAGTTTACCAACCTTCTCCTATCCTTCCAGTTTGAGCCCCTCACTCTGGAGACAGCACTTTACAGTAAATCTAGCTGTCATCACCTCTAAAATGGGTTTTATAGTCTCAGATCCCACCGTTAACAAAGCTGGAAATGGTGGCGACACATCCGTAAAGCTGTGAACATGGACCCTTTTCCCTCAAGAATGAGGCTACTCTTGATATTAAACCAGGTTGGAGTTACTGCGTAGATGCATTGTTGTTCTCTGGTGAACTGCATTTTTAATGGTGTTTGCTAAGGCAAGCATACGTTTTTGTAAAATTCCAAAAATATACAATCCACTGCAGTTTCTACCTGAAATGAACACTTGTAGCAGTAAAACACCAATAAATTTTATTCCTTTTCATATAAATTTTGAATACAGTGGCAGATTATTGATTAAGAAATACTTAATGCAAAATTGGCACCTTATGAAAATAATATTTTCCCATGAGAGCTGCTTGAAAATGTTGTGGTTGGGTTTAGTTTTTAGTTTAGTAGGGTTTAGTGTAGGTGGAATAATTTAATTCCTTAATTTCCGAACTGCCGCAATACATTTCTAGATTCACGATCGTCTTTTTCGGATGAAACTGAACATGCTTTTAGTGCTACTCACTGGATATTTCACTTTGAAATTGTTGCAGAGAAATATCATTTTGCATAAATGTCACCACAGGCAAGTTTTTCAGATGAACCTGGATTGCATTTCTTTTGTACGTAGAACACAAAATAAGACATGTTGAGACACATTCTTCAATCATCTCCTTTTGTCTTCCACAGAAGAAAGTCAGAAATTGAAATGACATGAAAATCCTTTTATCATTTACTCACCTTCATTTTGGGATGAACGATCCTTTTAACATGTCTGTCCACCTGAGGCAACCTGCTCTATACAGAAAAAAAAAAAAAAATCTCATGTGAGTGTATATTTTTAAAATATTCTTCAAAAATATTATTTTTAGTAACTTTTTTGGACTGAGCGCACGTGAATGATAGCTCAAACTGTGCTACTTGTTGGATATCAGACTTATTTTTGCCTCACAGACAATAAAACTCGCAAAACAGTTCCATAGACTTAAACTGAAGGAGACAGCCAAGCCACATTTAGGTACTAGAGTTATGGGTGGGTTTTTTTGATTCAATAAGCAATCACCTACTGTAGCAGCAGCATGACAACAACATAGAACAGAGAAACAGGTTGAAATACTTTGATATGTTGTACATTACATCATGTTGCTGCAGTGGGTTTGCTCCCACCTAAGGTTTAGGTTGTCATGGACACCAGTGCATTCTCTAAATAGTTTGCACTAACTGCTAACACACCGCCATCTTGCAGACACTGGCCTCCATGAGGTCAGACTAGATGACTAGAGAAGCTGCAGTTTTAGACTGAAAGCACTCTGAAAACAGGAATGCTGGGCTGAAGTCTTAATTATTTTAGAATTCTGTGGTAGATGTTTCATGCTTTATGGCTCTGAAAAACTGCTTCTCACAGGATCAGCACATCGCAGTGGTCAATTACCTGATAAATACGTCACAAGTTAAATTACTTTTTTGGAAATATTGATTGGCATGTGCTACAGATATGTTCGACCATAGTATTCATACAGGAGACACAGTTTGGAATCTGAACTGAGCCGTGTCTTGTAAAAAGTAAGTAAATGTTACTGATACAATTTATAGGGTGAGTGCCAAACATTTTCACTTGACACCCTCGTCAATACTTATGAATGAATGAATGAATGAATGAATAAAAATAATGTTATTTTATTTTACACATGCATATTTTATTTGATTTTATTTGATTTCATTTGAATTTATTTGGGGGTGAAATATGACCAGAACACGCTTTCGTGAGATTGACCCAAGTGTGCCACACACATCCTGAAAAGTTAAGCCAAAACATTTCAATCACCATCTGGTGGCTGGCTGCAGTACAGGTCATAAACCCCACCCTCTCCATGTAAATGAATGGGACGTGAGCCAAACTAAATAATCGAATTACACTTCAAAACATTTTTTCCCAAATATTAAGTGTTAATTTTTCTAAAAAAGTTATTTTAGGGTGTGTTCACACATGTCATGTTTGGTTCAATTAAAACAAACTCTGGTGCGATTGCTCTGTTAGTGCGGTTCGTTTGAGTGAGTGTGAAAGCTGCCATCCGAACACTGGTGTGCACCAAACAAGTGGACTGAGACTGCTAAAAAGATGGGTCTCGATGCGATGCTATGCAACATGATTTGACGATGCGGAACGAGAAGTGTATCCAAAACAAAATTAGCAGAGGGCAAACATGGAGCAACGTGGAGGTAAAGTGCCTTTTATGAGCTCTTCGTGAGTTCGCAGGTGCTTAAAATAAAATCATATGTACATGCAACGAGCGCGCTTAGTCCAGCAGACGACATTAGGTGTATTCTACTGTACTTAAAGCGGCGCTGAGCAGAATGAACTACAAGTGTGAATGCACCCTAATTTAGTTATTTGATGCTATAAAAATGAGGTTTAGTGTCATGATTGCAAGCTTGCGATTGGCTCTGCATTTGAGTTTGGACGAGACTTTGACAATGTGGCTCCAGCTCATGATCACTACTCCAAATGAATCACTGCTGCGCAGACTCTGAATCCAAGTGAATCACTACCACAAAGACTCTGGCTCCAAATGAATCACTACCGTGCAGACTCATGCTCTAAATGAATCACTACTACTCAGACTCGAGCTCCAAATGAATCACTACCACGCAGACTCAGGCTCTGAATGAATCACTACTACTCAGACTCGGGCTCCAAATGAATCACCACTGCCCAGACTCGGGCTCCAAATGGCGTCATTGGCACAACATGAGAGTGGCCGTACTGGGATGTTTTGGCCTCACTTTTCTATACTGGAAGGAAATGGAGACGTGTCTTCAGTTCTTTTTTTTTACAGTCTATGGACTCACCCTATTACTTTTTTACCCCATTATGCCCATGTAGTCCGGTTATATTCCAGTAGAATATGAGCTCATTCTTCATTCATTCAAGACCCCCCAAACAGTTAAGTTATGGCTCTGATAAACCCACATGACTTAAAGTGTTCTGTGACCACGCTGAGCCTCACAGGGGACACACTCCCATATCCAAGGACAACTGCACACCGCAAAATCTCCCCTAATTGCTGACATCTCTCCCAGCTGGCATAAAGTCTCTTAATTAATAATGAATACACCTACAATGCTCCAGCTAGTTTCCCTATTAATTAACTTGACTCCTGCAAGCAGCCACCCAGCTTCTCTCCCATGTGCCGACGCTTAAAAGAAAAGGAGACTTTTTGGCGTGTGTGGGCTGAACGTGCATCAACACTGGATGCAAAAGTAGCGCGCATTCAGCACAAAAGTGCAGCTTTGTGAGAGCGGGACGATAAATGGACAAGCACTGCACAAATGATCTCTATCCCGATGCGCAGAGAATGCCTTCTGATTTATGGGGAGAGAGCCGGTCGAAGAGAAAACGCTTGAGGAGGCTGTTCCTTTCGCATCCTCTCGCGCAGCAGTCCTCTTTTACCAGAGGAACGTGCTTTGTATGTGCGTGTTAGGCAGTTATGCTTGGAAAGAGAATGAAGAGGCCTATTAGCCGGCACGTAACCATAGAAAGCACACTTCATTGTTCACCTACAAGACGCATGTTTTAGCAGCTATGACGAGACAGGCTGCAGGTGAAGGCGCAACACAATAACGCACATCCCCACGGGACCCTCTTCGCACCCCCAGTGATGGATGGGGAAGACTAGTCCTTGGGAGTCAGGAGGGATCTGTCAAGGACAGGATACGGCCCTGTGATCATCTCAGATAAATACACAGTGAAAGACATGTCATTTATCGCAGGGTCTGAGATGGATGCGACTGGCTCAGTGGCCAGGAAGCATGTTTGAAAACCCATTTCATTATTATACCTCAAAAGAGCCTTTGGGAACCACTGACCTTCCAGATGCAGTTAAAACAACCGACTCACTGATGACACCAGGGTGGACATCAGTCCGGTTTTAGGTCGGAAACTCTGAATGCTGAATGCTCATTTGCCCTTCTTTTAAGATTATCACTATTTTATACTTATATCCAATGGAGTATAATTAATAAATAATATGATATATGCTATAACATTTTAGACACAATATTGCCAACATCAGCTGTTTTAAAAAAAAAAAAAAATCCATTGAACATAATGAAAGTAATTCCAACAAAATCACAGTAAAACCATTGTCTCAAAGATCATCACACAGTGGTGTTTCTAATCATGTGAATCAATCATTTTATGAGCCATGCATTAAGACAGTCACTTGCTTTATTTATGAATGAATCAGCCGTTTTGAATGAATTGGTTGAATAAATGAATCAATAACTAGAGGTTACCTAGAACTGGTTTTAGTTTCGTATTCAAAGTATAATTTCATTTTTTGACATTTTTTGCACATTTTTGTATTCAGTAGATTTTATATTTAAAACATTAATCTCAGAACGTTAAACATTCTGAGATTTCAAGATTTCAAAGTTTCAAGATCTTTAATGTCATATGTACAGTATTAGGTACAATGAAATTCTTATTTTGATCTCTTCACGAGAAAAGATGGCATAGAAAGGGAAAAGACAATAAACTACAAAGATAATAAATAAAAAGAATGCAGAATAAAGTACAAAACAATAAAATAAAAAAAATAATGTGTTGTGTAAATCTAAATGTCACTTCAGATGCAGCTTTGCAGTGCAAAGGGGTAAAAAAAAGCCCCTGGAAATAAATTTAAGGGTGCAAATATCACCCCTTAATGCTTATATGTGACCCTGGACCACAAAACTAGTCTTAAGTCGCTGGGGTATATTTGTAGCAATAGCCAAAAATACATTGTATGGGTCAAAATTATCAATTTTTCTTTTATGCCAAAAATCATTCGGATATTAAGTAAAGATCATGTTCCATGAAGATATTTTGTACATTTCTTACCGTAAATATATCAAAACTTCATTTTTGATTAGTAATATGCATTGCTAAGAACTACATTTGGACAACTTTAAAGGTGATTTTCTCAATATTTAGATTTTTTTGCACCCTCAGATTCCATATTTTCAAATAGTTGTATCTCGGCCAAATATTGTCCTATCCTAACAAACCCTGCATCAATGGAAAGCGTATTTATTCAGCTTACAGATAATGTATAAATCTCAATTTCGGAAAATTGACACTTAAGACTGGTTTTGTGGCCCATGGTCACATATGTTTGGGATTGTTTTTCAGTTTTTACCCTGGCTTCACTAAATTCTGCAGTGTGCCCTCATGTTTGTGTTATAGAAATGGCCACCCTACTTAACATGGACTATTTTTAAAATGTACCTTTGCTGAAGGCTTTTTTTTATGTTGTTTCTCCTTAATATGTAGACACAAATGCAAAGGTTGAGTTACCTGAAAAGTGTAACACTTAAACTTAAAGTGTACATTTAAACGTCCTGACACAGCAACATTTACTCAGAGTCATGGAATTATAAATGGAAGCAGTTAGCATTGACTGCATTGTGTTTTAGTTGATGAACTTTTAGGTCACCATTAGCTTTGTTCTTAAACCATGACCTCAAAACCATCATGCCAATGAACAGTTACTACACTACTATAATAACTGTATTATTCACACAGCTTATTTCTTTGCACAGTTTGAAATATATCGGAATAAGCAAAGTATCTAGTCCTGAAAGTGTACTGCAGGTTGACGCAGTTCGGCTAGGTGTTTCTTCTTCTTGCTGATGTGTATTTCTGCAAATGTGCAGAGCCATATGGCTGCTTGCTGAGTTTCGTAAAACTTGCAGAACTGTACACATTTATCTCTTTGTTCTAGCCTCTGAATTTGCAGAAAGCTTTAATTCATCAAAGACTGTCAGTGTCACAAAGTTGTTTTGTTTGCCACAGATACACAAATTACCTCTCCAAATGTCCATTAATGCTGAAGTACTATTAAGTAAAGAAAAAAATCAAAACTATTTTGCCTATAGGGTTTAACAAACAGTGTCACAGCAATGACTAAACAACAGTCAAAATGTATAAAGTGATGCACCATATAAATCAATGCAGGTGACAATTTCTATGAAAAAATTAAGGTTAAGCTAAAATTATTTGAGCTGTTTTACTTTCTATTTTTTTTGCACGTTCTTATAAATACACTTTAAAATTCTGGTTTGCGAGGTTTTGTTCTACCAATAGACTTTAAATTAAATGACTATTATTAGCCTGCTGTATAGTTAGTGTTCTTTTTAGTGTAGGTGATCCCTATGACTACTTAAGCATAATAAATACGTTGTTAGTTGTGACTCACCACATCCAGAGCCTTTTAAAGGTCAATAATGCATTAATAGCTATAAATGTCAGGTAGAGGAACGTATAAGTATTCTTCTTTCATCCTGGCACATGCGAACGCTTCATGTATTAAACATACACCTGGAACATCTATTAATATATGTGTCCACTCCTCAGTGTTCCATCTCGAATGATTTAACAGAGTCGTCATATATGTTCCTCCTCTGACAAAAGGACACGATGCCAACGTTTGGCCATTCAGGAGAGGGAAAAATGAAGCAGATTGAATACAATGTATGAAAAGCACTGTGTCTCTCGTTGCAATGTAAGAGTGACAATGCCGCCTTGTTGCTATGGAACCCCTCTGTTGCTAAGCAATGAGTTGATGATTAGAATTTTGAATCGGGTGGAAGAGTGGTATTTTCTTCGCCACTCTGTTTCTCCATGTATGGTGCTGTGCGTGACTGCGTTGATGAAAGGCATGTGGGCCTGTCCTTACTCTAATTCACATGCAATTGCCTTTTTCTACCATGGATTATCCAAACGTTTACCTATAAGATGGTTAGAAATGTATATAGTATTTATAAGAATATCTATCTATCTATCTATCTATCTATCTCTCTCTCTCTCTCTCTCTCTCTCTCTATATATATATATATATATATATATTTATACACACACACACACACACACTTCAGGGCACTGATGTATTTTCTTTGGAATGAAACAGAATGCTTCACAGCAAATGCAGAAAAATGCAATAGCCCTGCAATACCCTTTAGCATAAGTAGAGGGTGCTGTAGGGCACCTCACATAATCCTACCTATGGTAAGGGACTCCTGACCTCTAGGTAGGTATTTGTTTTGCACAAACGGAGACATATTTATATTATGCTCGGTTATGCCGTGAGAGCTCATCAACTTCTGAACTAATTGGGGCGATACATTCTTGGCAATCCGCTGTTATGCTGAAGACTTGCGGCCATACATCACCCAGATCGACTGCTATGAGTTTCCTTCACCCCCCACCAGTAAGCACTTTCGGCTCTCTCCTAAGGAAAGAGGTTCAACACAAACGCTAGGCATTACCGTCATCATTACCTGCAGGAGAGATACATTGCTGTGTCAGTGAAAACCTGCTTAGGGAAAAAGCGGCGACCCACGAGAATTCAGCCCGGGACGCAGTATCCTTGGCACTTGTGTTCTGTCAGAACTGCTATTTTTGCTGTTTCTACCTGGTTTTCTCTTTTTTGCTGTGTCTAGGCGTGGCTTCACGTGATCTGGCCTCGGTTTAGCAAAACAAAAGCATTGGGGGAGAAAAGTGGTCCTCTGAATGGAGATAGCGTCTCTAGAGAAGCCACCTGCCTTACATTTGTCATTTAAATATGTATACAGATGATGGTGCCATCTGCCAGTGCAGTTGGAGAGGGAAAAATTGGTGGAATCGCACTGAATTCCTGAGGTAGTGCTGGTGGTGGGGTTCAGAAAGGGAGATGTACAGGGGCCTCAGAGCATTAACCAAATAAATTCAAACTGTCCAAAGGAGAAATGGCAAAAATAGTCCTATTGAACATTTGACAGCTTCTAGCTGAAATGATCAGCTATTTTGTGCTCTCTGTGTTTCTTTAGAAAAAGCTTTGCATCATGCATTTTCATTTAAAGATGTTTTAAATGTCATTATATGCAGTCGAAATCCATTGCTGATGAATGGCCTTGTTTCTTTTTACTATTGAATCAGAGGAAATATTTCCGGATCAGTACAAGTTAAGATCAGTTGACGGAATTTGTGGCATAATGTTGATTATGACAAACTGGTCTCTTGTCTCTCTTTATCCTTAAAATAGCAAAAAATCTGGGTTAGAGTGAAGCACTTACAAAGGATGTGAATAGGGCCAATTTGTAAAAAATATTCAAAATCTTCACTGTTAGTAGTATAGCCACCTGACATGAACAGTATGCATATGAACATGATTTTAGTTAAAAAATAAATAAATAAATAAATAAAACATTCTAATATTTTTATAGTTTTTATAGTTAACTGTTTTAGTTTAAGTTTAGTTTTAGTTTTAGTATATTTAGGCCTGGTTTCATAGACAGGGCTTAGCCTAAACCAGGATTAGGCCATAGTTCAATTAGGACATTTAAGTCATTTTTATAAACATGCCTTAGAAAAAAACATTACTGGTGTGCATCTTAAGACAAAACAAAGGCACTGACATGTTTTAAGATCAGTCAGTGCAAGTTTCTTTCAGTTGAAACAGCTCAGATTTACATTTTAGTCTAGGCCTAGGCTTAATTTAAGCTTTGTCTGTGAAACCGGGGGATAGTTGTTATATTTCTTCCTTTGCTTAATCGACTTGATAAACTGCTTATGACCAGTTTGTAGTAAACTGAATTTGGTTGTTATTGTTATCAGCATTTTGAAACATTTTAGCATGTTTTCTTTATTTTAACAAGAAATTGTATTAATTGATTAATTAATTATTCCCCCCACATAGAATATACTGTATATTTTATCCTAGATTTACAGCATGCAACAACAAGAGCATATACTTTTTACAGTTTGTGGATATATTAGTGCTCTGGGACGTACCAGCAATGTAACCATTCAAATAAAATGATACGTTTACTTTTATAACCTTTGTGCAGGTATATTGAGCTAGCCTGTATCAAAGACATTCCTCCTTTTATTTTGGGTTAGATTAAAACCTCAAGCAGCTGAAATCGAAGAAGGGACTGGCAGACAATCTCAAGATCTTTTACCCCATGAAACTCCACCCAGAACAACTACATTATTCACACATAAACAGAATCTGCCTTAAAAAGTAGTCTAGCCATTTTAGGCAACTTTACATTGTGCTTTAAACCCTCAACAGACTAAATGGGGTTCACAGATACACTTCTTGAACCCGGAACATTCTTTTAAGCTGTGGCAGCACAAGTGTTTATAAGGAAGATGGCTAACATTCGCAGCACTTCCTAATGAACAGAGTAGCAGAGTAGACCAAAACACTCTTTCTCTCTAAGAGCCTCAGACTCAGGTAAGTGGTTTTATTTCGAGCTGCGGCATGGAAGCCGAGGGAGAGCGTATCCGGGGCAGCGTTCTCCAATGTTCCTTCGTCTCATGGAAGCCCGGGTCAAAAATATGTTGCGGCAGGAGCGTGCGGGAGATTTCAGGCTTCGCTGTTTACAGCTAGCCAATGAATGTACTTTGACATCTCCTGGGAAAATTCTTGCTGGTTGCCTTCACAAAGCGCACAGGAAAATGGCTCCATTTTTTCCTTTGCTCCGAAAGCGCCGTTTCTCTCTCTCTTTCTCTCCCTCTTCTGATTTTATGAGGTGGGGTGAGAGAGTAACGGAACTGCGGGCATTTAAGAGTGAGGCGGGACGCCGTGCAAACATGTCAGCAGTGAAAAGATGGGGGTGAAAAGTACCACTGCACAAAGAAGACGGAGAGGATACACAGAGAGATGGAAGACTGCACTCTCAGTCAAGTGCTCAGTTAGTAAATATTTCAAAACTGCAGTCAAAAGAACGATGTTTTTTTTTTTCTTCAGTGGGTCTGGATTACATCTTAGAGATATTTTTAAGACAGCACAGAAGATGGATGGCAAACAAAGGAAATGTCAAAATATATACTGTTAAAAAAACTTCAAAGAACAGTAAAATGTACAGTAAAAAATGTATATAATAGCAGAATAAAATTTAAATCGTATTGAGTGGATGAACAAATAGATGTTTTCATTTTTTACTGAATCAACTGATTCTTTGAAAGATCCTCAAAAGACTGATTCCCTTATGAATCTATCAAGACCTTATGAATGTGTCAAGGAGAACATTTGTATGTTCTTGGTCTTATTGTGCATGATTCATTGGTGCATGTTAGTCCAAATATATGACTGACTGATTGACTGATTTTATTTTTTTAATTAGTAATCTTAAAAATGTAATAAATTTATCTTTCTCTGATTTTTTTTTTTTTTTTTTTTTTTTTTTGCTGATGTTACTTTGGCCATCTGGATTTTAGGACAATGTTAGTAGCCAATTCTCTTATCTTGGTCACCTTGGCACTGATGGGTCAATCAATCAATCAATCAATCAATCAATACATACATACACACATACATGGATTCTTCAAAAGAAGAATCCACCTCTGAATTTTTTATGCAACTAAGGAAATGTTGATATACACTGCAACAGCAGCTATTTAGAGAGTAAAAGTGTTAATGTTTGTCTTTGAGAATCTCTGCTATCACAACTTACACCTGCTCTCCTATGAAAGATATATTTTAAAATACTACATTATTAGATTTATGTAAATATGCTTATAATAAAAATAAATAAATAAATAAATAATAAAGTGTCAAATACGATTTAGAATGGATTGAATCATTATGCATAATCACAGAATTTGATATAATTGAGGAATATTCTTTTTTTTTTATGGCTGTTTTCCATCCACTTATAGCATCATTTTTTTTTTTTTTTTTCCCTGAGTTCCTCTTCTTTTTTGTAGTACCTGACCAGTGTTTTTGTTGCCTGGCAATGGCAAAATGATTCAGAAATAAAGAATAAGGCTCATTTTGATATTCATATCGTACTGGTTGTAAATGTTTCCCAAGCGGCACACAAGTGGCAAATGCCATATTTAGTAAATTAGTCATGCCAAGCATTTAAAGCATATGTATTTTTGAGTAGAGGTTTAAAACTCAAAACCTCAGATTACTGTACATGTGTTTAGTAAGCAATTCCCAATTTATATATGAACCTATTAAAGGACGGCATATTAATTGAGGTAAATGCTTTGGCTAAATAATGAATGTCATGAGCAATTTTGGCCCATTGTCATGTATTTTTTCTTTGTAGCTTTATGGTCTAGGCTTTATTCAGTTTTTTGGAGCCTTTTGTAGCACAGGCGTTCTCACTTGCACCCACATACAGAAAAGGCAAACTCCGCCAATGTTTACAAGGATGTTTTTCTCATAATAGTCTCAGTCTCACACCCACAGTCTGTTCACTGACCATCTGATGCATATTGCACACAAAACTGGAAAGCTTTTTTTTGTTTGTTTGTTTGGCAAGCTATATTCTGATTGGTGAGCTTTACAGAACTTCCAGGAGTAAGGGAAGGCCGTCTGGAAACAAAATTGTGTTTACAATGTTCCGGGTTGATCCAATGAGAATTAAATAATCACTGGAAAGTTTACCACTTTTTCGAAGCACATATCCACAAGTTGAAGTGTATTTGGCTTTCTTGTGTCTTTAAAAAGGTCTCCACTATTATGTTTAGATTCTTGTTTTGTTCCTTATTGTAAATACATGATGCTGCTGCAATGCAATGATGATATAATTGCCTAAATTTCTCTCTCTCTTTGCTTTTTTCTTCTCTGTAGGTCCTCCAGTCATTGTGGGAATGAGTATAAATATTGCCAGTATCGACTCCATTTCAGAAGTCAACATGGTTAGTAACATTAATTTAGCATTATTTATTACTGTTGTGATTACTGTTGTTGCTGATTGTTGTTAGGCTATCATATAGATGAACTTCACGAATAGTTAAATCTAAGGACATTTCCTTCAACCTAAAACACTACACAATGCAATGCATAATTCAAAATATGTGCAAAACACCTGTATAGAAAAAAAAATCAATACATAAAATTCCTTTACATTAACACAGTACACTGGTACGTATTTTACAGACTTTCTTTGAGTATACGTTTGACATTTAGTGAACATTTCTGCTGTGTTTCTTTAGAAACATACAGTATGTTTAAAGGCTGTTCTATTGAGTCTTCAAGGTGTTCCATAAGAAAATGATCAGTATGCATGATTATGTATAACTGCGGTCATGACCAATTATGTAGCACCAGTAGACCTTTTGGCTCTGGACCATCACCTCAAGTTAAACACCACCCTGGAGCCCTTAAAAAGCAGTTTACTTAAAGAGCAGTCGTCTAAATTTCTGCTGACAACTCCCTATACATACTTACCGTGGAGACCCCATGCAGACTTACTGCATTCATCATTTCTTCATGCAGAGTCAGGGACTTTGGTTTTATTTGCGCCTCGGCTTCAATGACTGCGGCCTGAATCCATAAAGCACCCCAGAGAGGAAGTGCTGCACCTGGATCCTCAGGTTACTGTCGGATAATAATGGTTTGACAGCAGGAAATATGATCCTAGATTAGATTTCTTATTGGGAAATTTTCAGAGAACACCAGAAAACTAAAGCTGCTTCCACATTAGCTTGATTGCTTGGTCCTATCTAGAGCACTTTTCCCTGCAGATCTCTTTTTACAAAGTGTTTTGGGTGCGAAGCATGATACGATTTAATGCACTTTTTCTTTTTTTTTTTTCTTTTAATTGGTCTAATTAAAAATCATGGTTTTCAAAAACCTGTTCTTGATGAGTTTGGAAAAAAAACAAGCAAATAGCACTCCCCATTAAAAATAAAATAAAATAAAATAAAATTATTATTAATTATTATTAGTGGTGTCAAAATTAGCGCGTTAACACATGCGATTAATTTTTTCTGATTAACGCGTTAAAAATATTTAACGCAATTAACGCAGGGGCGGGGCTAGGGTTGGCCCCCATTCGTTAAATCAAGCGTTCTGTCTCTTTTTTCTGAAAAGGATTGCGTTTTTTAGATGAACGTCTTATGACCACATCAAACGGGAGACGTTTCAGACGCGCTCTAACTTTGCCTCCGTGCAGGCGCGAGTCAAACGAGCGCGGAAAAGACACTGTGCTCGTAGCGCTCGCTCTTCAAATACACGCACAAAGGTGCTGGCGCGCGCTGTAGCCTGTATCATTTCAAACAGCGAAAGAAACTACGTGCATGCAATGTCCTAGTTATGCCGTCTGTTAAGGCATGAAGTTACCAAAAGGCGATTAAAGCTGTCTTAAAATTGCGTGCATGCATGCAATATGTTATATATGCGTCACATTTAAGAACATGCCTTTGAAATGGTTTTAAAAACTGTCCTGAGGCACCCCAGCACTGTCTCCCTCATCTAAAACACCCGATTCAACTCGTCCACTCATTAGTAGAGACTTTAAGACCTGAAGTGGGTCAGAAAAGGTAAAGAGAGTTGTGAGAAAATAAGACGCATGTCAGATCCGCGTCACGTTCAGCAGCAGCAGCTTTTAAAGCTATAGCAGGCAAATAAGCTAATAACCAGCTGCTGTGATGTCTATTAATCCAAGAACCAAAGAAAAAAAAAGAGGAAATCAATAACTTTTATAGCTTTAATGGGTTCATCTATATTTAATTTAGAATTTAGTGTTTGGTAAGTATTCATTTTCTGTATATTTCTGCTGAAGGGCAATAAGTAGCTAATATGTAATTATTATAATAGGTTCATGTGATGATTGTTTTAAGTTCACTTAAATTAGAAGTTAAGTCTAATAAATGTTAAAATTTATAGATCTAAATTATACTGTAATGCTGACTGGCTACAGTCAATGGTTAAATATTCAGGGGAAAAAACTATTTTATAGAGACATCAGTAGTATTGATATCAGTGATGCTGGCCTTCAATCATAAAAAAGATGCCATTAAAGAAATATTAAAAATATACTGTCTTTATGTTGTTTGTACATTGTACATTTGAAGATTGAATGCGAAATTATTGCAATATAAAAGTATATTTAAAAACTTTAATGTTAGGTGGAATTACTTGCGATTAATCGCGATTAATTTTAGAAAAATGTGCGATTAATTAGTTATTTTTTTTTAATCGATTGACAGCACTAATTATTATATAAAAATTTAAGACGTGCAAAATTATTAATACAGTCTGAGAAAAGACTGGAGACAGCAGCAATGTGGAAATTCACTATATACTGTATATAAAGTGTGATTGGAAGCATGGAAAGATGTATATTATACATCATACATAGCATTTTACTTCTGTGATTTAGAAATGATTAGGAGGGAAATCAGAGGTCATGTCAACCTGTCAAGTGGGCTTGGGTGTGATTCACTACCTTAACCCTCTGTGTCAATTAGATGGCTGAACTTATGGCACTTGTGGGGACTTCAGTTCCCAGAGGCCCCTAAAGCATGTCGTGTCCTCATCATCAGAGAGGGCCCTTCAACAGTCATCACAGGCAGCAGTCTTCACCTGACTAAAATAAACCCAGCCAGCAGATGTGTGAACAGAAGACACTGTGCACAGAATACATTAGCTCCTCATTTTTAGGAAACAATTTCACTTTTTTTTTCTTCACAGAAAAATTCATAACTAAACGCTTCTTTCAAAGAGGTACTTTGAAGATTATGTATGGGACAAGTTCATTTTACGGCTCTGATATTTCTCACTGTCCAGTTTTGCCTCTGAGAAAAAGGTTGATGAGGTAATCAAAATGGAGTAGAAAATTGGCTACTGGTTAAACATATGCTTCGTTTAAGTGTTCCGAGGAAGTTCCTAGAAGTCATAATTACACTGTGATGTGTGTTAGAGTGATTTTGGGCAGAATTAAACAGACATTTTAGGCAGTATATATATTTTTCATTTCAGACAGGAAGCTTTTTTTAGCGAAAGCACAACAAAATTAATTTTTAAAAGATGTTGCAACATTGCTGATTGGCTAATGTCACTGTAAGGGCATGTCTCTGTCCCAAACTATAGGGACAGGCCAGAACTGTGACATTAAAGGTAAACAGCAAAGTAGTCCATTGTACACTTGTACGTCTTCCAAAAATAGTACAGGACTTAAAATGCATTCAAACTAAATTGTATAGACCCTAATTTGGAAGTTTGGAGCTCAACGAAAATCTAATGAGAATATTATGGTAGCATTCGTGTGCACTCATTTCATAAATGCAGTCACTCTGACATGGACTGAGCGTAGCAGGAACATCTAGTATAGTATGTCCTAGTTTAACCCCCAAATGTAGTTACTAGAAAATAGTTTTTGTTCTTAATCAGATTCATTTCTGTGAGTATCACTGCTGTAGAATGAATTGTTGTAAACTTGTCATCAGGTTTAGACAGTGTTTATGCTGCAAGCCTTCATGTGATGCTTGCATTAAACTGCAGGTGTGTTAATTAGCTCTGGTTGCAGCATTATCAAGCTCCAAGTTAAATTCAATTAAAATCTGATGACAGTGAGATTTTTCTAGATTAAACTTTGCATGAAATCGCCCCGGGACATTGACGGTACAGCACACTAGTTTCACAAATGCTTTATTTCTAATGGACAGAATGTACAGACATAATGGTCTAAACTCATCTAGTGATTCTGGTTAAATTATTATTATGAAAATGTTGTGATTATTTATCAGTAATTACAAAATTAGCACGAGACAAACTGAGTCTTAATTTAGGCTAAATTTACATTTTTCAAAATTCTGTTTAATTTTGGTGGTTAATTAATGTTTATTCTTAGAAAATAGAAGTCATTTATTTAGACCAAATTTTAAGTGAGGGGATTGTATGGAACAAAAAACCTGATCCATGCTTTCTGAGGTTGACTATAAACATTTTCTGATCATTTGTTGAAAAATAAACCAAAAAAATACTAGTTTCAGGAACTCTTTTGTACAGTTTAACAAAACCATCATAAGAAGACAGAAATCAGAGACAAAAGGCAGGAGATACAATGCCATGTTTTCTCCAAATGCAACCCTCCATTTATGGCCACTGGAGAATTTCCATCCAGTTCCAGCCAGAAGATTTTATTTTAATTTGTTCTAAGTATTCACTCAAGTATGAAGTTGTTCTCCTTTACTTTTCCCCCCTTCTCTTCTTCTACAAGAACAAGTGTGTCTCTTTGATTTATCCATCATGAAGGTACTGCTGAAATTTATTTGTACTGTGGTGTTTTGAAGATACTGTACCACAAGTTCTTCTATCGAATGTTTTGTTTTACTTCCCTTTCCCTGGACATTAAAAAATGTAGAGAAAAGTGCTGTGCTACATAAGAGAGACAAAGGGTTGGGAGAGAGAGAGAGAGAGAGAGAAAAAAAAAGAAAACTGGCAAAAGTATAGCGACAGATTCCCCCTCCCCTCTATTTTGTGCTATACATCCAAGTGTAATGGATCATAGACAAAGAGAAAAAAAAAACATGCATTTAGAAAATAGATTGAGTGAATTTCCATTTCATGCTAACTTTAAATACATCTTTATGCTGTATGTAATTTCATAATTCCCTGGATTGTCTTTGAAATTTGGGTGTACTGTTGAATGTACTGACAAGCATTTATGGTAAACTAAAATGTAAAACTTGTATTTGCTCATGTTTATTTGTTTATCAGTATAGAAAGTATTAAATTGCCCTATGAAATAATTTGTGCTACTACAGTTTGCAAACAAGGGCCTTGCTGAGTGAATCAATGGGAAGTCAAACACTTTACATCTTTGCCGACCATTTCCTTAAATCATGCAGCACAATTAAATGTAGGCTTATTACTGTAATGGAATCGTCAGACACAAAGGTAAGTTTTCTCAATAAGTGAATTTATTGTAGGAAGTAGTCAAGACAATCAACAGGAGACGTCTTCCA